>ARYC01003798.1:0-21148 GCA_000711775.1 Oxytricha trifallax
TGAAGAATGGAGGATGAATACTGTTTTTTTACTCGATAATGCTACCTACCACAAAAGTGTTTTGACATTTCAAAAGTTAAGATTATACTAGGTAACTGTATTATATCTGGGCACCTATTAATTCACTATGGCCCCTATTGAGAAACTTTTTGCAGTTATAAAAAAAGATTAGAATCCCATTACCTAATCTCCGGACAAGGAAGCATATATGAAAGCTTTATAAAAAAATATCCAAAATAGGGACTTTTCTTGGATGAAAAATTGTAATTACAGTTTTTTAAAAAATGCCAAAGAGGCAATCTTACTAAAAAAAATATGAAGCACATTCAAATAAAATAAAAGGTTAATTCAAACTATGGAATAAAATAAAATAAAAGAATTAAAATTTTTGAGACTTATAGAGTGAGAAGTCTTATTGAAGCTACTATGTTCAATTAGAAATAGTAAATACTATTTATAAAGTTTAGAAAATAATCAACTTTGATTATGTTTTAATAAATTCCTAACTAAAATGTTTTTTAAAATTTAAAATCTGTTAATTTAACTAATTTTCAATATAATTTAATAATTTCATTTCTTCATCACCCTTAATCTAATTGCCAACATGAACTGTATAGTCTTTATTAGGGTCTGGCCTGGTGAATATTTCCAATCTATACTGCCCTTGGAAAATTTAATCAATCATATCCCAGAATTCTTATGCCATCTTTGAATGTTCAGTTCTTTCTGCCCAAATCTCTTCAGGAATCTAATTTAACTTTGCCTAATCGAAGTTGCCTTTGACACCAATGAGGCAATATCAATTGAGTATTATGGTTTAGAGCTATTTATTAAATTTTGTTTATGAGTTTGTTTAATCCATGCCAGAGTCTTTATTATTTAATAGCCATTCTGTCTTAAATGACTTTCTCCTATATGCTAAATGTTGTAGAGTGTCCAATAGAATATTTTTCCATGCTGTTGAATTAAAGTTAAAGGTATTTATTTGAGTCTATGGTTTGGTCGATAAGAGTAAGGCATTAATTTCTGAACTTTCCATGGGTTGTCTTCAACAACTATAGAAAATAGAGCTCCTGTTAATTTCAACATGGTTTTGTGTAAATTTTGCCAAATGTCATCGTTCCTAACATCAACGCATAGCTTGATTGGTCTTCCTTGGGCCATGTTTTCTTTATAATAGTCCTAACATTTTTTGCAAATTTACCCACCTTTTTAACCTCATAGATGTACTCAGGAATTTTAATGTCTTTTACGTTGGGATCTTTGTCATACTTTAAAATCTTCATGGATTAGTAACTGCATTGCTCAAGCTGCTTTTATTTAGAGAAATTACTTTGATTTTCCAAAGAATGATTAAATAATCAAAAATTATGAAATTTAAGTTTTATTATTCATAATATATTAAAAATAGTTATGCGTGTTAAAGTTATATAAGTAAACTAATATTAGTAATCTATTATGAACTATAGTTTTAATAAAAATTAAATTCAATTTTAAGATCTAAATCATATATAATCTATAAAATAACCAATTAAATTATTAAATGTATAGTTATACTATGATTATTGGATAAAACTATTATCATTAAAAAACATATTTAGGTATTAATATAATAAAGTTAATAAAAATAAAAACTAAAGATAATTTAGTTATACGAGCTAAGTCTAATAAATAAATTTCGACTTAGCTCGTCAATTTAAATAATATTTCTAAAAAATAATTATAAGTATTCTTAATTGTTGATTATTAAATGCTTCTACTTAAATATTCAAAATTTTTCTAATTATATTAAAAACTAGGTTTGAGGAATTTTTGTCTTGTCAACATGAGAACATTTAAGCATGTGCCTTTCGCTATGATCATTTTTTGTGTGTGTTTTCTGGCATCCTATACATTTAAGCTTCTGTAAGAGTTCTTCAGCTCGTTAAATCTTATGAAAGTTAATGCATTAGTTCTTGTCACTCCAGTGATTCGCTCTTGTATGGAAGTTTTTGAAAGATTTATGGCAGTAATTGCAGTAGTAGCCCTCAGGTTAAGCTCTTCCTTCATTAGCTAGCTTGTTCAGTTCCTAAAATAATACCTGGAATTCTTTGCTGTTTTATTAAATCATTGAATGGTTTTTGATTAAATTATTATTGATAAATGTCCAGAACATTTTATGTATACCAAAATTTCTGAATATTTAAAGCTTGAATATTTGTTTTTGTGAATAAACTAAACGCAGTTAAGTACTCATTGTTTGTAAAGTTTTCGTCACTTGAAAGTTATGAGGGCATTTTTTCACCATTCTATGGTGAAATTTTGCCCTTAAATGAAAAATACAATTTTCCTCAAAATTAATCTCTCAACCCTGAATCACTATCATCATAAAGAAGTTTAACATAACTATTATACTTATTGAAGTGATATTGTTTGATTTAAATTTAACTATAAAATAAGTACATCGATAATCTGAATATATAAAATGAGTTCTATTCTATATAGATTTATACATATCTCAGTATTTAAAAATAACATTATTCCTTTATTTTAACCTGTTTTGTAAGTTTGAATAATTCATTGACATAAAAAGAAATAAAAATCGTCTCCAATAACAATTTTAATTATCATTACAAAATTAATAAAAACAATCTGTGATGACTTAATTACTCTATTTATTATTCACAATTTAAATATATAATAAAATATGAATTAAATGTATTCTAGTCAGTTGCATAAGTGTAATTTAAGAAGTAGTTTTAATTATTTATTAATATGGAGGTCAGCAACACTATTTTGACAAATATGAATGTTAGGATTGACAATAAGAGAGGACATAGATTAAAACGCAGAAATGAAGAGTACATTAATCAGTTGAAAGAGGAGATGGTGATAGAGTCGTCAGTACAATAAGTATATATTAAAAACCAACTTTTTTTCTCAAATGAATGGTCGAGAATCTAAAACTGTGAGTAAAGTTAATAATTAATAGAGGTTAGGGACTAAGTAACAGTCAATCAGAGTGAAAGTACCGGTAGTTTTACGATGAACTGGCTCTATATAATCTAGATAAGCTCATCATTTACATTAAAAAGAGATGAAAACATTCACTGTTTGACTAAAAGGCTATGCCAAATTTGCACGAGAAGTACATGACAGTAGAAAAGAGTGAAAAGAATCGGCAAATTATGAGAAACAGACAGATCAAGAATGTAAGCGAAGAACGGAGATGAAAGCACTTTGCTCATAAATAGTTAATTATTTTGGAGCGACTATTATTATTTATGGTATAATCAAACTTACTGGTTATCAAAATAACATATAAGCTGTTTTATGTTAAAGTGAAGACATTTTTAATTCATAATGAGTGAGAAAAAAATTAATGCTATTAGCCTTTAATTTGATAGAAATGTACATACTGCACCCTAATTTAAGTTAATCGTGAAGAAACAGACAATAAAAAGAAGCATTGAAATATATATTTATTAATGAAATAATTTAAATGAATACAGATTAATATCAATATTATATTTGAATAAAATCAATTCAGTAATTAGTGAGGATGTATGATTGCAAATAAGCAGCATACATAGATATAGCAATCATAGTTTCAGAAAATAAATAAATAAGAGTAATATTAGGATTCACTATAAAACTATGCTTATAGACAGAAACACATGTTTTATGGGTGAAATCTAAGCGTCTAAATTAAAATAAGCACCACTACCTCTACTTAGAATGGCTGCTTCAATTTGTGAATTGTAATAGTGGCAGAGTACAATATATTCTATGCAGTTTATTTAATTACTCGTGATTAAGTCTAAATCAGAGGTTATTAAGCTCTGTTTAAATGTCCTAATTTACGGGGTTTCAAAACACTTATGATTAATTAATACTGTATTAAAATCTTTTATTTACTAATTCTTGCCATTAATCATTAAATATAGTTAATTAAGCTGTTGATATAGCTTGGTAGTCAAAGCTATCTACATTTCAGTGATTATTCTCTGTAAACAAATTTATTTGGATACATATTGGTCTGAGTACACTTTAAACAGTAAAAGGATTTCGACTAACTAGAGATAACAACTGATCATAGAAAAGCTTACAACATTTCACTTTTACAACTATTTTGATTTCATTTGAACTAAATAATAATATCTTATATTTATTTAATTATAAATAACTCCATATATCATTCAAAAATGCTGCATAAGTTAACTAAATTATAGATGTAATTGCAACATTCCCTAACTAATTGGCAATAAGATCTTGCTATATATCCTTATTGAAGCTATTTCGTCTCTTCTGCACTCACGAAGTGCTTGCTCTAATCGATTTCTCACATCTACAGCCTACACTTTGAAATTGCCACAGAGGCTCAATGAAATTTATAATGGTTACAATCACAATATTTAAGATGATTTATTCGTATAAATATACCTGATAAATGATTGTAAATACTGGTGATATTCATATGAGTTTGATTAAATCCATAACTACCATTATTTACTTCATTAACTGTGTGGTGAAGGTCTGCAAGTTATCTTGTTCATCTACTCCTTTGCATGTTTAATCGATATCGCTGTTCTTTTTAGATATGATAGAATATCATTTTTATAGATTCATCGCTAGTGAATTTATATTAATAAGTATATACACAACTATAATATAATATATAATATATAATACTTATTGTATGGTATATAATTAATTATTTAAATATGAAACAACTCCTGGTGGTTTATTTCAAATATATATATCAAAGTGAATAAGTTTTGAATTGGGCGATAATAACTGGTTTGCCTGTTATTGGGTGTGCTAATATACACCAAAAGACCGACATTAAGAAGATCCTCGACATGCTGACTACTATCTTAGATGTGGCTTTCCTCTTAGTTAATATGGGTTAACTCATCAATGCTGTGCGTGGACTAAATGATTTCAATGAAAATAAAGATGAATCTGTTGAACTCCGTCGATCATTCAATTATAAGCAAGATATCATTTATTATAAATATCAAATTAAATTAATTTAAATAGATAACCATTTAATTATCAAAATAATATTAAACACTAATAAGAATTGACTCAATAGATTCATAATGATAGTAAAAGCAAATTAAAGGTTCACTGGAGGTTAAAAACAACAATCTCTTTAATCACTACTGGTCTACTGATAGAACGATACGAATCTCAGAGTAACAATAACACTTTTAAACTGCTGCAGAATGTTATTGCAATTTCTATATCCAATGTAAATGAATTGAAACAAATCACCTAGTTTGATATTTAAATTAATTTGATACGTTATTATTACTTTTAACTAAAGTTAATAGAAATGAAAATGAATCTAGCTGAATCAAGAACAGAAGAAGAGAAAGAATAAGTAGAATTGCCTGAACTTGCTTCTTGATTTCCATCAAGAGTTAATAGATAATAAATTATAAATGCTTGTTGATAGGGAAAGAATTAAGTGATTGTCATTGAGGTACTGAATAAGATCTTATCTTAAATATCTTGATGATAAATTTGTTGGCAATCAAGATCTTAAATTTTCCTATATCCTCCTAGATATGATTTTAAAAATATATATATATAAATAAATACGTATACGAAATGATTAACGGGGACTTTGGCTTAAATATAATGATTCGAGAATAGTTGTATAAAGTCAAAATGGAAGTTAGAGTTTAACAATGGTCGATTTATGAAGAGATTTTTCAAGTAAATGATAAAGCGTAAAAATAAAGTTGAAAGTTTCTACCAAAAGTAATTAATTTGCTAAGGATGCTTTCTAATGGCTAGAGGAAGAGTACGACGAGTCACTGGAGGAGACAGTCAAGACATAGATATGACACTGACACTCCTATGACACAATATTAAGAACAATAGTGGATATATTATTACATTCTAGCAATCTGATTTCTCCAAAATATATAAGTTAACTCCTAGATTAGAAAAATAAACACCATATTTTCAAGAATAAGAGAGAATATTCAAGCTAATGATTTACTATAACCATTGAATATTTGATACTGTCATGTCCTGCTTTTTCCCAGAAATTTATCATAATTCTGTATGTAGATTAAAACTCCCACTAGTTTACATCAACTCTTAATTAACATTATTCATCAACTATATAAATTACCTTTATAGCTAAAGAATTGGATCACTAAGAAACATAAATAAGTTCACAATATTTCTTATTATTTGCTTGGATATAAACTTTATATTAGAAGATTGATATTAATAAACACTGTAATAACTTTGGGAGATTTCCCCATATATATATCATATGAAAAAACATTAATAAACAATAAAAATGTAAATGACAAAGAGTAAGAAACTATTAAGTTGAAATTTAGTATATTTTTTATAAAAATAAACAACTGTCAAAAAGAATTATTATAGTCAATTGAAGACATCTATATTAAATTTAAACTCAACCATTGATAAATATATTAAAAAGGGAATAGATTAATGAAGCTGCAAATACACAGCCTTCTACGTTCTTTAAAGGTATCAAATAATATGAGGAGGATAAAGGACTCTTAGCTTTATTTAGGGATTTTTTAATTTAATTAAGATATCTTATTTCTTTGAGTAATTCATGCCACTCTACGCTAGTAAGTAGGGGAGGAATATCTTTAAATATCTGATAGATGCCCCACGAGAAATAATTTTGGTACCAGTGAAATAGAAGGCATTCAATTTTATAGGGTGAGAAAGATCACTATATCTTAAAATAGTACTTAGCTGTTCTCACCCTTCACTGAACTAACAAACACACTTCTATTAATGGACAACGATTCCTATGATTAAAGTACAATAGCATGAAGTCCTGCAACACTTTGAACGTCCTCATGTTCACTTCTTGGCCCTTAACAGTAACATATAGCTCGTGGAAAAGCTAATTGATAAAAAAAGTGGAAATTTGAACTCTTTTCTATTGCTAATGCCCTCTAAGTAATATTCAGTAAATTAAACCCCTTAATTTAAAAGTAATAGCAAAAAAGTGGAATTTTTATAAATAAGCATCAATTTTGGTTCTCGATAGTTCATACCTAAGGCATATTCCTGCAGGTAGCCTGACCCTGTAAGTTCCAATATGTTTATTATCACCTCCCTCAATCAATCAACAATAACCCATATCTGAATATTCTACTCAATTATGAGCTGAGGTATTTCGAGTTTAGCTTCGTTTTGAGATACTTCTCTCAAGAGTTCACTATTTGACGATGAGATTTTCAAATTTATAGAAAGCCAATAGTTATAGGTCATCAGAGTCCATGTTTAATGAATTATTCTTAAAAACTGATTTCTAAAATGAGGTAAAACTATATTCAAATACTTAATAGATTAAAAAAGCAATTATAGTTCAATAAGTTCACTTAATTCATAGAAATCTACTTAGTAGCATATATTTTTAAACTTTGAAATCGTGGTAATCTCATATTTATGCAGGGTCGAGAAGTGGCTAAAGAGATAGAATCAGAAAAAACTGATAACCTAATTATTCCAGCAGAATTAATAGATTTATTATCAGGCCAGTGATTTGCAACAGTTGATGATGAATCAGATGAATCAGATGTAGGATGAAACTAAAGCCATGAACACGAAGAACATTGAAAAGTTGCAGTTAAAGTAGTTCAATATGCCAAATGTGATGTAATTGATTGTTGAGTTTGTGTTTCACAAGTAGGATGACTAGCTGATGAATCCCCCATATAACAATGACATTTTGGAGAGTAATCAATTAGAATAAATTAAAGTTACTATCAACAAATTATTAAAATTTCTAATCTATAACTTCTTCACAAATATTAATAAATTAATTATTGAATTACTGTGTTTATTATCTGCCACCAAAATGATTTTGTATAAACTGCTATGCTGAATTGAAGATAAATATATGTTATATATTACAATGTATCTTACTAATTATCGTTATTTACTCATCATTTTAAGCAAATTCAGAGTTAATAATTTCTCTTGCTTTTAGATATTTATTAATCTATTAATTCAATGAAAAAATATAATAGAAATAATGAAATATAAATTTAGATTTATAAAAATTTAAGTAAAATTTGTAAATAGATAAAATTAATTAACTTTATAAGATTATTTAATATGAATAGCGAAAAAGAAATTTTTACAAAGTATTGTAACCTTATTTGTTTGTTACGATTTAGACAAAAGCATTATGAT
Organism: Oxytricha trifallax; assembly: GCA_000711775.1. NCBI lineage: Eukaryota > Ciliophora > Spirotrichea > Sporadotrichida > Oxytrichidae > Oxytricha > Oxytricha trifallax. Next base: position 8,191 of record ARYC01003798.1, read on the forward strand.
AAATAAAGTAGAATTTTTGCTTCTATTAAAGAAATATCAAAATCACTAAACCTTTCTGAAAAATTCATAAATAAGTTACTAAAACAATTGAAGACCTAAAATAAAGATACAGTAAAGAGTAAAAATAGGAAAATGAAATTGAATTAAGAACAACTTAATTATTTAATCTCATAAGAGACCTTAAAAAATTAAATGATGCTTTCAATTACTTAAAGAGCCTAAGTTTTTCATTGAGCATTTCCTGAAACTAAAATTTCAACTTCAAGCTTATATTCATTGTTCAAATAACATGGAATAAAATACAAAGCTACAAGGACAGATTACAACATAACCGATCTTAAAAAATAATAAATTAAAATGGACCTATTATGAGTGCTTTAAGAATTAAACAAATTAAAACAAAGTTAATCTGATATTGTCTATTTAGATGAAACAATATTCAAGCCTCATTCAATAACTTATAGATCATGGGCTCATAAATATAGCAACTAGGTCTTAAAAAAAGAAGGAATAAACTCAAATACTCTTGCAGCTGTTGTAGTTATCAGTCCTAAGTTTGGTTTGGAATGTTTTAGAATAAAACTAAAGTCAATTAAAACAGAAGACTTACTCTAAATAATTCAAGATTTAGAAATAAGGTATAAAGGTAGAAAGTTAACAACTTTTCATGACAATTTAAGAGCCCATCACTCAAAGGTATTTGGATAGTTCGTTGAAGAGAGAGGTTGGACGCTCTTATTTAATGCTCCATATTCTTCCCGATACAACTGTATTGAAAATATTTTCTCTAGGGTGAAAAAACATTATAAAAAGGACTTAATTAAACTGCAATTTAAACTATCAAATTCAAAACATTTTTAGGTAGTTAAAGATTCAATATAAAAAATTGACACAATTGATTGTGTCAATAGCGAAGAATTTTGTATAAATTAACTTAAGTCTTAGACTTGTTTATGAATTATTTAACTTTAATTAACATAAAAATTGAATTTAATTAGGTCTTAAGCAAATCAATACAATTAAAGTCTTTTGCCTGGTGGACTTTTCATTATAGTATTTTCATCTCTGAATGACATATTTGATTAAGTCTGCTAAAACTAGTTATTTTGTTTTTATTCCTCTTCATAGCCAGAAATCTCGTATCTCTTTCTCTTTTTAGGTTGTTTTCTCCCTAATGACTTTTGTTTTAGTAATGAAAGAGCTTTTCCTTTGCGTTCTATAAAATCATTATAATTTATGTTAACTTACTTGAAAATGTGGTATAGATTAAATCTCTTTTAAGAATTCTTAACTTATCTCTATGGTCTCCCCTATTTATTAATCGTCTGTTGCTTAGTTTCTTTAGGTCTGTTGTGACATAACTATTTATGTCAACCATTTATTTCTTAGGGTTCCTAAGACCCCATAAAAGAAATGCTTGTCAGGTAGGTCCTTAGGACCATCATAAACGCCAAGGTACCTCTTGACTACTTCATCGTCCTTTACATAATTGAATATGTTCAGGACCCCTAATTCAGGATAATTTGGTACATTCACATAAATGACATCTGCTGATTTTAGAAGATCTTTTCTTGAAGCCAACACATCTTTGATGAATCTCATGCTTGTCTTCTTGTAGCTAGGCAAGTGATAGCCAACTAAATGTGTTAAGACATAATTATTTACGTGAATATTTTAGGTGGTTATACCAGTCAGATTTGGTATTCAGGCTCCCATCTAGCAATCGACTATTTATGTTCGTGATATTTCCAGGAACTTCTTGTCGATTTTAATTCATGTTCACTCTATTTAATAACTATTAACTAAAGCTTATTAACTAATTAATTGGTAATATAAACTTTAAATTGTATTGGGTTAATTAAGTACAATAACATAAATAAAATTATATATTGGTTTAATTTATGTATTATAACATAATTAAATTTTAATTGAACTTGAGCTTAAATTCTCATGATTATATGATTGAATCTTATACTTAGTTTAATCGATTGAATAGACAATAAAAGTTAAACCCAGAATTTATGTATATATAACATAAATGAAATAATAAAATACTTACTCTATAATTTAATAGCGCATCCTGACATTTTGATTAGCGCCAACTGACAGTGCTATATTAATCTTTTATAAGCCTCTTTGGCGCATTCTGACATTTTCTTTGGCGCCAACTGACATAACTAAAAATAATTTTATGTTGACATAAATATACTTTACCAAAATTTTATTTGCTATTGACCTTAAGGAACGTTTGTATATTTAATAACCTTAATTCAATTATGTATATATTAAGTATTAAATATGCGGAAAAATTCCTCATCTTTATCTTCAGGTTTTGATTCTATCGACGAAGTTTCAAATGAAATTGAAAATCTTAGCAATATTTCTAAAAGTTAAAATGATAAGAACAATTATGTGTAATAAAACACAAGTGTATAGAAAAAAGATGACTGATATTAAGAGTTCTATATTAAGTGGTAGGCTCGTAGATCAGCAAGAGCCTCCAATAAAACAAAAAAGCCTTAAACTCTTTATGATTGCCAACTGTGCAATTAAATTTATACTGCTGTCGAACTTAAAAGACATTAAGCAGTTCATGAAAGGAATCAAGGGAAATTTATCTAACTTAAAAAAGGTGGGGTTTACAAGTGCCTTGTTTGTAGTAAGAGTAACAAACCAAAAGTTTACAAATTGAAGTCTAAGTTGCTGTACCATCTGAGTTCCCATGACTTTGAAACCCTTAAATAATCAGGGTACCCTTAAATTGTAAGAAATAATTTTATTAATTAATATTAGGTCTTAAAACAAATAGAATGAATTAAAATTTAAGCTGATTAATTCAAATCCAAACTAGATGACATAAATCAAGAGGGTCTGTAATCTTAAGACTCAGACCCTTCTCAAGTAATTTAAGAATTATTTAAGTAAGATGAGAGTTCTAGTGTATTATACATAGACACTATTAAGGCTAAACCAAGATACATAATTCATTAGAAATATGTGAATGCAAGACTGACATTTGAAGTGAACCTTAACGATTTTATAAAACAGGAAATCCAATTAATTTTGGAATAATCACAAGATCAATAAATCTTAAAGTTAGATTTGGGGAAGTTCAATTAAATAAAAGGAAGACAAACTAATTACAAATTTGAGGAACTAAATGAAAATTTAAGCCTTACCACTCAATTATGGACTGAGTTTAAGTTCATATCTTACCTAAATTAAAAAGGCGAAAATTCTAACTAAGATAAAATAGTGGCAATTACTTTTGACAATGAAGCATTGAAAATCAAAAGGGTTGACTGGACCTTATCACTCGCTTAATATTTAAGACAAGAAGATTTCTAATAAAATTAAAAAATATTCCCAGACATTGTAGATGCTGTTGCTTAACTCCACAAAGCAGGAATAACTCACAGATTTTTATCATCAACAACAATTAAAGTCATTAATTAAGACAATTCAAAAGTTTTGATCACAAACTTCAAGTACTCAACTTTCTTGAACGTTAAGTTAGATGCTTCTTAAATGCCAATTACAATCTATTAGGACTAAAAACACTTTGATGAAGTCGAAAATGGAGACAATCGACAAGACATTTATTCTCTATTAGTCATTCTACTAGAAATACTTGTTGGGAAGAAATTTGTTTAATTAAAAAAGTCAAACAAAGATTTGAAAGAAATAATAACCAAAATTAGAGAAGAGAAGCTCCTACCTAAATCTCAAAGATTTATACTGAATTACTTTGCCAAGTAGCTCCACGATTTACCCAACTTGTAGGAGTTAAAATAATAGTCATAGTAGTTATAAAATGAATGACTCTTTTAATTTAATTAATCTAATTTCAAATTTTTCTTCAATTTTTATAATTTAATTAAGATATAATTATAAACAGATTTCATATCACTTAAGCTGCTCCATTTAAAATTTTATAGTTACTTAAGGAATAGTGTCATTAATCAAGAATGACTTATATAATTTCTATTAACCGTAAATAATAATTCACAGATTTTAGTAGCTAAAGAGTTCCATGATAGATTTATTAGTAGTAGAGATTGATATTATAAAATAATTTGTAGACAAATATAAGTATATAATGATTTAATGATTATAATACACAATTAATTCGCAGATAATATACGAAGATTTTGACATATGACAACAAATTGTATAAGTTTTGAAAGTTTGAAAGTCTAATTTTTCTTCATGTTATTGTCTATTTTGGAAGTGTATAGAATGATTGGAAAGTGTCGAAGTAGCTGCTTGGTGAAGATAATGACAGTGATGATTGAGATTGCCTCTTAAAGCATGATAACCAATAACATTTTAATTCTTATGCTAGTTGTCATAGCCAATCATTTTATATTTAAATGCTATCCAATTTTGCAAAGATTTTGCTATAAAATTATACTCTTAGAGTTTAAAATAAAAAGATTAAATTAAAATAGAAATTGATCGTTGACCAAGGAGACAGAGATTAAGTCTAATTTAAAAATTGCCCTTGTTTAAGTTAAATTCAATTATGTATAAATATCTACTATTTGTTTACTTAACATAATTATCACATAATATTTTATATAAGAGTTAATTTTACCAAGATCAATAATGGAAAGCATACAGTAAATCTCATAGATGATAATATATTAAGTAAGTTCCTTATAAACCCCATCAGTTAAAATTTTAATAGAATTTTGAAATTATAAGTTTTTAAATCAAAATAATTGAACCTATTTAGCTTTTTATTGAAAATTATAAATTAATGATTGAATTTAAATTAAAGAATTTGAAAGTCAATGTCCTTGGATTACTGATTAAAAAATTTTATATTTTTAATCCTCTTTTTCTGACTTAATTATATTTTCTTTTCTAGATTTTCAAGAAAGTCTAATTAATCTATTTTCTATAAATTAATTCATAGTAAGTCAAATGTATATTGAAATTTCTTTTATTCAAAATTTTTCTTCAAGTATTTTGCCAACAAGGATTTAGATCGCGTCATTGATTTAAAAATCTTAAGCGGACTGTATATTAGTTACAAATTAGGCCCTAATTAGGCAAAGTATCTATAAATAATTTTATGAAGATTTTATTTAATAATTATCATGCTTATCTAGACATCCATTTAGTTGGTTAGCTTTAAGCTAATTATATTTTAAATTGATGTAAAAAACTTAAATTTAAAGACAAAGATAAGTATCAGTATTTAATTATTTACATATGTAGTTTGTATAAGTAGTTTAGTATATTAATCATAGACTATATTTTTTTACTTAAATAAGCTATTTTTATATTTTGTTTTAACCTAAACTAACAGATATTAAAATGTAAAGAAAATCAAATTAATATGATGAATTTCATATTTCTAAAAGAATAGGAATTTAACTATTTCTTATAAAACTAAAATATTAAATTAGCTCTTTTTTAAAAAAAACTGAATAATTAAATTTATCTTCCCAAAATAATTAAATAAAGTGTTAATTAAAGACTAATGGAAACTGTAATCATTATTATAAAGCAAAGAATTTGGCTTAATGTTATTAAGCTTTAACTTTTATATTAAAATAAAAAAAGAAAATTAACAAAACTTTAATGTATGTATAATTTAAAAATTACATAGAGTTTTTTATAATTTCAATAAAATTCCGCAGAGGGTCTGCGGTTTCATGATTCCGCAGACCCTCTGCGGATTTACAAAATATGAAATGAGGAATTTCAAGTTTTTGAATTAAATTAATGAATATATACTAATCATAAAATATATATTATTCTTATTTTCCGCAGAGGGTCTGCGGAATCACAAATCCGCAGACCCTCAGCGGATTATTAAATTAGTTTAAATAAACAATATAAATTAAATTATAAAATTTACCAAGTGGACTAATTGAATTTGGGTAAATTTTTTTAAAAAAATTATGAATAAAAACTTTAAGAATTTATAAGTCATTCTTATTTAAGATTTTATAGTCATTAAAGACTTTAAATTAAAATGCTTTATGAAATTAATTCTAATCTATTAGCCTCAATAAATGAAAAAATGTTTTATTCGATGTAACTTACCTTTTAGTGTATTTAATGATAACTTTTTATCAAAAGTCAAAACCCTTTCAACATTTCTATAATGATTATTTGATCCTTGAGGTCTTGTTTAATTCTAATAATTCTTATTTTGACAAACTTTTCATTAACTTTGAATGTTATCTCTTGATTTCTACCCAACTCATCTTTACTATTGTGAAATAGGATTTTACTGTGAAACAATCAAATCTTTTATAGTTCTAATGCCTTTAGTGCATTTCTTAGACTTGCTTGAAAACATGACTAAGCCCAACCAAAGTCGAAATTAGACATTTCTTAGCCTAAATCCTTTAAGAATGAAATTTAATCATCTTTCTATTTTCTGAACCTTATATTTCTTTTTATGAAAGAGAAGCATTTTTCGATAGGGGCTAGATCAAACTAGTATGGGCCCAAGTACATAACAGGGACTTGAAGTAGTCGAATTTTGTTGTTATGTAAAGGCTTCGATGATAGGTTGCGTTGTCTAAAAGTAAAATCGTATCAGCCCTCCATCCATGTCTCTTACTATCCAGATGAGAAATGAGATTTAGTAAAAAGTTGTAGAATGTTTCACTATTTGTCCTCCCAATATTTAATGAAAAACAAAATGAGTTATCACTTCCAATTGCTGCTATAATGTTTACTCCATACATTCTCACTAGCTAGTCTGAATAATTTCTTTAACTTTTCTAGCTCCAACTTTTGTACTGATATTTCTATTATTGAAGACTGCTCTCATCAATGTTAATCAATATCCTCTGAGATGAAAGCTATTCAATGTAAAATTTTGCAGCTATTTATCTGTAGAGTAAGCAGTTTATAGAATTTGTTCTTGTATCAATTTAGTAAACCTTTTTAAAGCTATATCCTAGGCTGCTTTTTAATATTCTTCTTAATTTTGAGCAAGATAATATACAGTTAAGCTTTTCTTGAATTAGATTCTATAATTACTTTAGTGATTTAAGTTAATCCCCAGAAGCATGAATTCCTTCTACAATTGTTTAAATGCATGACACTAAACCGCGATTTTTTAATTTGCTGATATTATCAACAATCGAGCAAGGGCCATCTTAGTTTGAAAGAATTTTTTAAAGTTTGTATCTAGTAATCTTTAGCCTTTTGATTAGGTTTTACTTTTGGCACCCATTTTAACTGAATAATATTTAAGCTCTTCTCATTTCCTTCTTGGACTCAATATTTGATTAAATCTCCCTTCCATGTTATTTCTAGTTCTAAAATTAAAATTTTAATAGAAAACGAATAGCTATTTTTACTTACAAGAATTTTCTAGCTTTTCAAGAATTACTAGAAATTATTAAGACTTGCCTCTTTAAATAAATCTGAAGGTTTATTGAACTATGATTGGTTTGAGCTTGAAATAAACTCATCTTCATTTTAGAGGATAAATACTTAATTTTTAAGTGTGAGAATCTCTTATTAAGTTAGTCCCCCAATTAGAGTGTTTTCACTCTAATTTGTATTCACAATCTTTTTTTGGGTCTAAAATTATTGTTGAGTAGACTTAATCGACAATCAACTTTGCACAAGTCTCCTCAAGCTTAAAAATTGAATCTCAGGTAACTTGATATATCATAATATTATCTGGGGTTTAAATTGCCTAATAAATCAACTGGGTTGATTGTGATAATGGTTTTGAGTCATCCTGAGTGACTTATTCAGATTACTCGAATTACTGATTACCATCATCTTACTCATCACTGCTTTCGTGGGTATTCGTTAGCCGGAAATATTTTCTAATATCATCCTGTTGAAACCCTAACTTCTTATATTGCTCCCTATAATAAAGCAGAGTTAAATAACTATAGTGAGAAATTTTTCTTTAATAAAGTTTTCTATATAAACTAAAATAGTTTACATTTTCTCCTAAAAGTAATAATTACTAAAATATTTATTATTAATTAATATATTTCATATTGAAACTAGTCCTGATTTCGAATATAGACAACAAATAATAAGAAATGGAAATGAACAACCAGCTTCAACAAATTCATGTAAATTAAGTCAGAGAAAAAATTGGCAGTAAAAAGGAATTGTATGACTTCTTGTGCCAAGAATGTGGAGCATATTTACCAAAAGTCAACTGTACAAATATTTATTTTTTCAGGAGTATATTGACTGGTGAGAAAGAGGTAAACTTTGGTTAAAGTAATACTTATAGTTTTTGAAAAGGTGTGATGTGGTGGTTGCAGCTATGCCTTAGATTGAGGGGTTAACTGGGGAAGATTTTCTAGAGTATGCACTCTAAAAGCCCAGTTTGCTTAAATATCTTCCCGATCAAGCAGATTGGCTCCATCTCGATAAGAAATGGATAACTGATGTCTTACTGTCTCTCGATACTCAAGGCATAAATGAAATGATTTTAAAGGCTAAATAAGACAGACGAAAGAGACTCGACTAATCGTAGAACTCATTAGTGCATATGAAGCCTGAGTTCATTTCGGCTTTGAATGGCTCTCTCAACTATAGTGGTAATATTTTTTTATCATTGAGGTTTTGTAGTTCATAAGGGGAGATCTGCATATCTGATCAAGTAAAGTACCAAAAGGAAAGCTAGACAGCCTATTTAAGAGGAGGAGAAAATTCATGAGTCAAATAGCATAATTAGCAAGAGGAAGTTTCTGGACTAAAACAAGAGGGTGAGAGATGAAATGGGCATGATGAAGAACCAAATTGACGATCTGCTCAACTATAAGTCCCTTGTCATGTAACTTCACGACTAAGGGGTAATTGATGGTCAAGGGAATGTTTAAGGCATTGACCCTATCTAATAGAATACTGAGTTTATGATTTGAAGTTAATAATTCAACTTAATTAAATTAAGACCTTTATCACTAAGAATTAAAAGTCTTTTAAGTAAAACTTATTAATTTATACTTTATCAATTAAAATTAGTAATGAAAAATTAATACTACAGACATGTTTGAAAAATGTAATTTAGTTAGTTAGACCATAGTTTTTTAAAAAGGAGGAATGTAATATGATATCAAAATATACCCCTTAAAATGATCAAAATAATTACTGAAATAAACATTGTGGAATTGAGAAATTTTGATTAAAAATTTCATGCAAGGCAAATTTGCAAAAATTAGTTCAATTGATATCATTGTTCAAATAATTACAAACATTTAAGCAAACTAACTACTTAATATTTTTAAGTATCTAATTAAAGACTTTTTTATAGCTATATATTGATTTACCCGTTAAAACAAGCATTAGTAGTTTTAATTGATTCGATATTAATTTTGATTTATTTTTTTGTTATAGTTTGTTATAGTTTGTTAGAGTTTGTTAGAGTTGTTAGAGTTTGTTATAGTTGTTATAGTTTAAAATACTTTTGATCAAATTAAATTATTCATGACCATCAATAATATTAAAATTAAAATTTTAATCAATTTAATTAAAGTCTATTATTAATCAAGGTACTATGTTTCCAAAATTAGCTAGTAATAATTCAAGAGGAGACTACTAAAAATAACAGTTACCATAATTAGTAACCAAGATTATTATTTAAGCAAACGAAAAAGTAACCTAAATTAAATAAAAGCATGAGTAAGAAATAAAATAGACAAAACCCCTAAACAGATAAAAAGAGTTTAAAAAGTAATTCTGATTAGGAAGAGTCAAATTACACAGCTGAATTTTTCAATGAAGAATAGCTAGTGTAATTAAAGAATGAGGAAGAAAAAACTAAAATTTTGAAATATCTGAAATAGTAAGACATACTTGGGAATAAGACTTACAGGGATGTTAAAATTCAGCTCTAAACAAAATTTTAAAAGGAAGTCCTACATAAACATAGGAATTGGCTAATAACAACTCTAAATTCAAGAAAGAGCGAAAGTAGATGAAATACTCCCTTGAAATAGACTGCCCAAAAATAGGTATAGCAAAAGTAAGAGAATAAAAGTAACTAGAAAAGTAAGGGGAAAATCCTAAAACAAAGCCCTGATTCGATATCAAAGAATTCTTAAGATCAAACACAAGGTGATCTAAAGGCTAATTCTGGGTTTTAATCATTGGACTCATAATAATTACATACAAACACCGAAGAATTTTTGTCTATTTCAGATTCAACTTTTCCTGAATTGAATTAGATAGAACAAGTAATAAGTAAATAATTTACAGGATTAACAAATGAAGCAATGAAAGCTATGAGAGAGTAATCGCTAACTCAAATTCCTGAAATAATAGGGGGTGAACTAGATGACAAGATAAACTAAATAATTTAGTAGAATAATGAATAAATACTGGACTTATAAGTTAAAATTGATAAAATAGACTTCTTAATGATTGAGCAACTTGTCATCGAAGGAAAGGAAGAAATCTACAAGGCTTTTTAGATCCTTGTAGCAGACATTAAAGAACTGTCACCTACTATTGGCGTGGTGTCTCAAGATGCGCTAGCAAATCATGTTAGAAGATTTACTGAGTTGTATAATGGCCTGAAAAACAAATAGATGAGAATAAAATTTAATTTGATAGTTTATAAGATAAGTAAAACAAAGTTGAAAACCAAATAACTCTTTCGTAAAAATCAATCGAAGATAAATAAAAAGATTAACAATTAAGTTCAAAAAGAATTATAGAATAAGTAAATGGCATTTGTACTGAGCATCTAAAATAAATGAATAACAATTTTGACATAGTTAACAATAGTATTAAGCAATTTAATAGCAGAATTACTACACTTGAAAAAGCCGATCTGAAAATCAACATGGAACAGTTCAATAACTAAAATAACTAAAATGGTTAATAATAGAAGTTAAGTTAAACAGAATCAAAGCAAGGTATTAGAAGCTAATCATAAATTTCAGACTAAGAAACCTCTTAAACAATCTAAAGATTCAATGCTTAGAATTAGTAAGTCAAATTTGTTAATGTTTTGGGCAAAAATTATTTGTTCGACAATGAATCAAAGAAATTCATTTTGATATTAGAAAATAATTACATATGATTAATAGTTGTATTATATAACGTCACTGCTTACTTACTTTAATTTACTTAAAACCATTCAACCATAACTTATAAATTTGATCTATGGGGTTTTGGGGTTTTGGGGTTTATTTAATAAAGAAAAGAAATGTGACATAGATTCAAAGTTCCTCCCTTAATTTTTCAATAACTGCAAATAAACTATTAGTTTATTATTTAAACAAAACTACAATTAATAAATATTAATTCTTAAATTATCACTGATTTATCGTGGAACTAAGGTTAACACAATTATACATATACTTGACGCACTTAGACCAAACATTTTTTAAACACTAGGGCCCTTCACTACTAGTAACAATAAGAAACTAAGTTAGAAATCATCTCTTGAGGTATCTTAGAAGAGAAAACAATAGATCTATTATTCTTAACAAGACCTAAATCAAGCTCATCCAAAAGTATACTTCTAATGCTTAGCATACAACTAAGGCGATTATATACTAGTCCTGAATTATCAGCTTCTTCTTCTAATCTAGGAAAAACAAGAGCTACAGAATTAAAAAGAAGGCCAGTTTCAATATCTACAAACCCCATCCAAGACCTCTCTTGGCTAATCAATGACATACTAAATTATGAGGATTACTATATAAAAAAGGATGTCACTGACGTCTCTTATCAAAAGGGGAAGATAATTGGTAATGAGAGAAGAACATATTCTGACAAGTACTTCTTAAGAAAAATTCTAAATACAATATCAATAACACAGCATTGACCCTTGACTTCAATCAAACAGAAATCAATTCTATAATAATGCTACATCATATATATGTCCTAGAATAGAGTAGAATAAATATTGAGATATATCACATCTCGCTAAACCTAATGATATAGTGAACAAATATTTCATTATTCAATTACCCTGGTCTAATCTAAAAAAAGCACTGCTTTAATATAATCATAAAATATATTAAATAACCCCATGACAATAGATCAGTAAAATTTCACCTTTTAAAAAAATCACTACATATTAACTAATCGGCATGATACTACGTAGCACACATACATATTATTAAAGATAAAGTCACCTATAAACATTTCTTCTCACTAATCTAAAGATAAGTTTTAGAATTTCCAGGTGAATCTGTTAAAAACATTGCCTAAATTATGGATGTGCTCTTACAAAAAACAGACAACATCCCAGCTGAAATAATTATAGGTAACATTAATTAGAAAATTAGCTAATAATAAATTATTGCTCCAAATCTATGAAATAACAATGATTTACTCATTAAAGAATTATGTTCTCTAGCTGTAAACATATATGCATGGGAAGATAATCCAATACCCTAAACTAATGAAAGAATGGATTGATAAACTACCAGCAATCCTAGGAATAACAGTTTAATGTCGACTATCCATACTAACATTGACATAAGGAATTATCTCAAGAATATTTAGATTTCCTAAAACAGATAATAAATCATCCCAGAAGACATAGTAGGAGCTCTCTAATTTTGTATAGATGGTCTTAAACTCAGAATAGGAATTATAAAACTAAGCTAACAGGTTGATGAAACAAACTTTAGAAAAGCCAAAAAAAAGTCTACACTAACTTCAACAATTATACTTGGCAACTAGACAACATAAAAAATTAAGGAGAATTGTATTCTACTATGAAGGATGCAAAGGTTTGTGAAATTACCTAAAGAAGACAAGTCAAATTTAATTTAATAAGGACTTGAACCTTATATATTAACATATATTTTAGAAATGGGGTCTCAAAAGATCTCAATATGATCAAATTATCATCATTATTATAATTATAATTACTATCAATAAAAATAAAAATCATCAATTATTGAGATTTACTCTTTAAATTAAGGGCTTTTGAATTCTTTTTTCAAGCATCGTCTATATAGGTTAATATGACTAAAATAAAATCCCA
>ARYC01003799.1:0-54358 GCA_000711775.1 Oxytricha trifallax
TCTGCACTCTCCCTCTGGTTTAATGCTTCTATGATAAAAACCTCTGCTTCAAATTCAAGAGCTCTTAGCTCTACCTCCCTCTCAACATAAATGACTTCAGGCTTTTTAGTGGAGCCAAAGTTGAGCATTGATTGACCTGCTCCTAAAAGTGCCGCTCTACGATTTAAGTTGACCGGCATGTTTAAATTTAAATTTTAAATTTCTATTATAAAGCTCTTAAGACCTCTATAGCTATATCTGGACTATATAGGAGTTGCAACAGCATTAATGATGGTTTGATCTAAGCTCTAAGACTTCATATTTATACTCAGTTTATAAGTATAATTATTGTAATTTTACACTTAATAATTTTGATTCTGGTACCAACTCAAATAAAGTTCAGGTTGGTTCTGGTACCAATTAAGTTTTAAACCAGATTGGAACTTTTCCATTAAAACCTCACTGGATTAAAACTAGGTACTAATTAAGTTTTGGTACTATTAAATTGGTACCAATTAAACTTAAACGGATTTAGTACCGGTACTAATTAAATTTAAACAAATTTAGTACTAATTTAATGGAACAAAATTGATAAAAATTCAGCTCCATCTCTGAAGTTTGTTACAGCTTCTGCGATCTTTCTCCACGTATCTTTGCAGGATTGACCTCCTATAAGATGCCCATATTTAATAGTAAGATTTTAAACAATAGGATCCAGAAGTCTATAAGTTATAATTTGAAATTCATTATTAGGAAGGGGAACAAAGATGGAATCACTCAATGATCAAATGAAAAGAGTCGAGGCTCAAGAAATGCTATCAAGATTCAGAAGTAAGGAAGATCTCTATCTATACCTAACTTTACATGGTAAGATAACTTGATGACTATTAACATATTATACAGTTGGTTTATTCCTTCCAACGATGGAAGGTACCAAAATTTCATTCTTGAAAGCAATACTTTCTGAGGAGAAGAAAGCTTTTAAAAATAAAGTGATTAAACTAATAGAAATTCCTAACTACCCTGAGATTTCATTCACTAATCTTTATGAGGATGCCATGTAAGATGAGGAAGTGGTAGTTTATCTTCATACCAATAAAGAACTCTCTAATAAACTATCAGAGAGGAAATTTTTCTTTGGTATTCTTGGTACAATATAAGAGGAGTATCTCAGAGAAATAATTGAAGAAGCACATAAGAAACGATATTCTATCTCTCCTGAAGACTAGAAAAACCAAGGCATTCTAACAAGCTCAGCTTGGCTAGAGGAACTTAAGAAGAATCCTTATCTTTCAAGTAAGCTTTGACATATAACTTTGAGGAAAATCTGGAACTGGCATATATCTTATGAAAGAGCATGCAAAGGTCCACAGAGAAAGAAAATCGCAGACAATTTATGAGGTGAGCAAGAGCCCTTATAAAGATGTCTAAAAACCAGATGAAATGAACATAGATGCAGGAGCTGGCACTAAGAGAAGAAATATGGGCCCAAGCAAGCCATAAGAAGAGGAGAAGAAAGAGAAGCCAAACCCCTTTATGGGTTAGTTTAATATGTGAACTTATTCATTCATTTAAATCTAAAACTTATTTATAAACATTCATTCTTCCCTCTCTCGCACAAACTGTTGTCTTATCTACGCTCACTCTCTTACAGCTGCTTTGAATTAAGTCTACTGTATCGATGGGCAAGTCATGCATAAGATGATACAGCAGCAGCTTCTTGTAGTGAGTCTTGATTTAACTCCAGTAGAATTCAATTCCATTAAATTAAGGGCTATAAGGAACGTTGTATACAGGAGTTATGTTTAGCTCTTCATAAGCTTTCTTAGACTCCTTAGTCTTATGAACTGAGAGGTTATCAACAAACAGGATGATCTCTTGGTTACTATACTTCTCTCTGAGCTTTTGTAGGAACTCTATATACTACTCTCGCTTAATAGAGCGAGGGTGAATAACATAACTCTCTAGGCCTGAATCTTCACTTATACCAGCTAAAATTGCATGGGTGACTACCTTAACTTTTTAATCATAGACTTCTATATTATCATACTTCTTATACCAAGACTTATTAATAAAGGTGTTGAAGGTGAACACAGCTTCATCAGCGTGTATGAACTTGATGTTATTAGTAATAGCTCTCTGCATTTAATCATATATATAGTTTAAATTATTACTATAAAATGGCACTGTAAAATCAATCACTCTCTTCACTCTGTTGACAGTCTTGAAAGTAATACCATTTCTTCTATAAATATTGGCTATAGTCTAAGGAGAGATACGCATGTCAGGAAACCTGCGATGAAACATCACAGCTCGCTAGTCTAATGGAAAGTGTGCCCAATACTTCAAAGTCTTAGAGTCGCAGAGGAAGTCAATATGAGCCTGAGAGAACTTTTATTTTCTTGCAGGATGCGTTCAACAACCAGAATTAAAATGCTAAACAGCTAGCAAGCAGTGATACCTAACAGTTGAGGCACTCTTGCGTAATAACTTTGCTATTGCTGCATAATTTAGTACAGGTTTGGCTTAGTCTATATTAATACTTGTACCATACCTAAGCTTAAGCAGTAAATCTAAATATTACTCATCATAAATAGACCCTAAATTTCGCTAATTTCTATTTCTCATTTTGTAAATTGGCCTAATTTCTCTACTAACCCCAATAAGACCCCAACTATACCCTACAAATCAAAGCACTTATTATACCTCACTAACGGGTTTTGGGGTTTTGAATGGAGTCCAGTTGAATAAGTGCTCTATGATTTTTTATCGAATTCTATAAGAAAATAGGAATTATATAAGGCTATTCATATAGAAAAGAGCACAAAAGTTCCTATTTATGAACCCTCTTCAGAAAAAGTCTCTGATGCTTATCAATACGAAGTCCTTGATGATTACACAAATATTATGGATGAAGTTATTTAATCTAACATTCCAGTTTTAGTACTAATTTAACCAATAATTATGCTAATTTTATTGATTATTATATTTGCTGGAGAATGGGATTAAGGGTGTGGACCTGCAATGCATGATATTTGGATTAATAACCTCCAATAACTCAAAACTGCTGAGCTTAATTATCAAAAAAATTCAAGGTAGATTTACTATATAAAAGACTCTAACAACAATTTAGTAGTCGGCGGCTACTACAGATTTGATTAAGATAAGAAGTTTTATTTCTTGACAGTTCCTAAGTCTGGTCATTTCGTACCAACTAAGCAACTTGCAATTACAAAACAGTTTATAACTGATTTTATGAGCTAAAACAAACTTCTTTGTCATCATGATGATCCAACCAAATGCAACACAGCACCAATAAAATGCTCTTATATGAATAAGTGCAGTGGAAATGGATAATGTGATGATCTAGTTTAAGGTACGTGTAAATGTTCTGAGGGATTTGAAGGTGCTGATTGCTCAGCAAAGATCATTTAATTGAAGGATGGCTTCTATCAGGTCTATCAAACAAATGGTACATAGTGGATGTACTTTTAAGCAAAGTATACTCATACTACGCCTGATTAGTATCTCTAGCTTACTTTATCTTCACAATTCCCTATGGATGTTTAAACTTGCATAGCAACTTTAAGTTTTTAAGCATAATTATTAGTTTTAATTTATGTTAGAAGAGACATACTTGACGTATATCAAAATCTAGATGAGTTTAACTACGATTTGGCTTTTAAAAAACAAAATTACTTAAAATTGAGAAATGATGAGTTTTAGCAGATTGATGAATAATTCAGGGTTCTTATCAAAATTAACGGGATCAACAATTATATGAATCAATATAACTTAAATAAATTATCAGTCCAATTATAAGTTAAGCAATATTAGTGATTCTCATTAGTTCCATATTTAATCAAGTTTTCTTTTAATTTCATACAGTTATATGAGGCATTAAAATGCTATAATCAAAATATTTTCAATTTAAAAATAATAATTATCCAAAAATGTCAAGATTTGCAGGTGGAATGAAATCGGGAGGAGGCATGGGTGGAGGAGGTGGAATGGGCCTCTTAAAATAAAAAACCCGAGTGCTTCACGCTAAAAAGAGTTCTAAAATCTTTGGAGATGAAAATGAACTTTCTTCAAAGAAAAAACTTTCAACTTTAAATGTAAAGGTAAAAGAATTTAAACCCTAGAGAGGTAGTGTTTAAGTTACCATAAACAGAGTTCCAACTTGTAAGTATATTTAAATTAAAAAATGTAAGATTAAACACAGTCTTTATAGTCAAGTAGAGCACTGATGAAATGTAAAGAATGAGGACATAATTGAATACTTAGATGAACTTTAAACCTAGTTTATAAATTCCATCAGACAACGAACATTCGAAGAAGTTATCTCATGGAGGAGAGCTAAAATATATTCATAAAAATATTAAATGTCTAAAATATGATGATATTCTTCAGTAGTTATCTCATAGATCTAATACAAAGTAAAGTGGAAGACACAAGAAAAATAAAAGTTCAAAGCGAAAAACTCATTAAAACACCCACTCTAATAATGTAGATGTAGAGGATCTGGACTAAGACCACTTTAATAATATATCTAAAAAAAAGTCTAATTAGATAGACCAAGACATTTCCTAGAAAAAGGATCAAGACTTTTTCTAAAACCATGATTTTGACTAAGAGCTTCAGATTTAACAGCAGTAACAAGAGTTACTTGATGAGCAATAGAGAATGAATGATATATTTGATCATGATGAGGATCATTAAGAAGAGCATCATTAAGCTGAGTTATTCGAGTAAAGTACAGGATTAGACATAAGAATATCAAATGAAATGTTTAACAAGATCAAAGTAGCGGAGTACATATCAGTTTTCTTTTCATGTTTTGGAGTTGGACTATCAGTGCTTCTTTTTGAAATGAAGAAACTTGATGATATTGCTGATCTTATGAATTTAATATTGGCTTACAACTGCTTCTGTACACTTGGATTGATTTTATCTATTTACTTTAGATATGACCTAACTTTGAAGTGGTATATATCTAAAGGGCTGTTAACAGAGTTTGATACTATTTCTAATACAGGTTGGTGGAAGGGAATGATCTGTGAGATTATTATAAATATAGTAGCTCCATATCCTTTCTTGTACAATGTAAAATATGTTGAACACATTAACAATGGGTCATTTCAAGCAACAATTCAGTATGATGTCAATGATTTGTTACTTTTCTTTTGTTTTATCAGAATTTATCTGCTTTGTAGATACACGTTAATTATGACACAATTTATGAATCCTCGTTCTTAAAGAGTATGCTAAATGAACGGCTGTGAGGCTAATTCAATGTTTGCTATTAAATCTATAATGAAGCAAAAGCCTTACACAATTCTTTGGACAACTATGGTAGTCTCAACAGTAATTTTCGGCTATTAGCTTAGAATTTTTGAAGGGCCAGTTTCTTAAGCTTCTGGCTAAGATTTTAACAGCATGATCAATTCAATGTGGAATGTTCTTATTACAATGACTACAGTGGGGTATGGAGATATATATCCTAAAAGTTTGATGGGCAGGGTAGTAGGAGTAATTGTATGTTTCTGGGGAGTTTTTATAGTTTCTTTCTTTGTTGTAACACTTAACAACATGCTAACTTTTTCTCCTAATGAAGAGAAATCATACAATCTTTTGCTTAGGCTTTACTACAAGGAAGAGTTAAAATTCAAGGCTACTCAGGTTCTCTCGAGTGCTTTCAGGTAAAAGAACATAAAGTAAAAGTAGCCTTATAACAAAGATAAAATACTGTCTAGTTTGCGAAACTTCAGAAGTTATATGATAGATTTTTAATAGGCTGCTAGAACTGTAAGAAGCTTCTATGAAGCCGATACAGATGTAGAAATCATGTAAAAGTTAATTGAAAATTTGATGGAAGATGTAAGTAGTCTCAAGGAGCAGTAAGATTCTATAAGCAGCACTTTGAATAAAATCAGTGAGTTTATACTGAATGACCAATAAAAAGAATAATTATAATGACCTTGAAGATTTGATTAAAATCTAACCTCTAAAAATATTAATTTCTATTAAATCAAATATATTTATCATAATTTCAAAATATATCAATTGCCTTATATCTCAATTAAAATGCTTTACAAGATGGTACTTTGCTTGATGTCCATTTTACAAGTAAGCCTATAATTTGTTTTTTATAACCTTTTGTACAGAAATAATTCCAAACCGAAAAGAAGCAGTTTGCATGAATGACTTCTAATTGCTAAAAGTGATAGGGAGAGGAGGATTTTCAAAAGTTTTCTTAGTTAGAAAGAAAGACTCTGGCCTGCTGTTCGCTATGAAAGTTATGGAAAAGAGTTTTGTAATGGGGGATGGAAAATTAAAATAAGTTATGAGTGAAAGAAGCATAATGGAGTCACTTGATCATCCTTTTATCGTGAAATTACACTGGGCTTTCTAATCTGTAAGTTCTTAATTTATAAATTAAATATAGAGAGAAGAGCTAAACTTTGTGATGGATCTTTGTGCTGGTGGGGAATTATTCTACCTTTTGCATTAAAGAGGTAAAATGAGGGAAGTTTAAGCAAAGTTTTATTTTGCTGAGATTTTACTTGGGCTAGAGTATATACATTCTAAAGGAATAGTTTATAGAGATTTGAAGCCGGAAAATGTCTTATTAGATATTGATGGGCATATAAAACTTGCAGACTTTGGATTATCCAAAAACCTACAGTCAGTCAATGACTTTACTAATTCTTTCTGTGGTTCACCTGAGTATATGAGTCCTGAGATGTTAACAGGTTAAGGCCATGGATTCGCAATTGATTATTATAGTTTAGGGGCTATACTTTTTGAGATGCTAACAGGTTTGCCTCCTTTTTACTCCACTGATAGAAATTAAATGTACTAAGATATCGTTGAAGCTGAATTGATTTACCCAGATTATTTAAATCCAGTGGTAATAGATCTTTTAAGACTTTTACTTTGTAAAGATTAAACATAAAGGTACTCGTTTGATAGCTTACACAAGATAAAACAGCATGCTTGGTGTAGAGATATTTAATGGCAAGCAATGCTTGATAAATAAATTGAGCCACTTTGGCTTCCTGATATTACCAAGAGTAATTTTGATCCAGACTATACAAACCTTCCAGTCGACTTGAAAGTCACAGAAACACCATAGGATATAATTAAGCAACTCAACAAAGGTAGAAGATAGGCTTAGAGAAGTATTTACTGTTGTGTAGATAACTCAGCTATGACATCATTTTATGATAATACAACCATTGCTGAGAATTCTGGCTTCTTGCAAAACTAACATAGCATTTATTCCAAATTTAAATCTTACCCTATATTAATTTATGAGAAAGATTCTCTCTCAAATATACAATATTATGAAAATGGAAATTAGACTAACTAATATTTGAACATTTACTCATCAAGAAGTAAGCTGCTTGAAATGAGTGGCAATCAATCACTTCTGTTAAAGAGCCCTTAAATTAAAGAACTAGATAAAGCTAATACAATAAATTTATTTTGTAATTTATATAGCTCTTGATCAAATGTTTAAGGGATTTTCATTTTACAGTGAACCAGTTGAAGAAAAGGAAGTTCAAAGGTAAATCAAAGAATACCTAAAAATTAAAGAATAAATGAAAAGAAAAACTTAATAGAATAAAATCAAGCCTTCTAACTTTGAAGAATTAAAGCAATAAGTAAGAGGAGAGATACCACCAAGAGCATAAAGAAAAGACTAACTGCAATAAAATAATTATATTACAACTTTTCATTTAAATGAGTAATTACTATATATGGGTTGATTAAGCTCTATGAATTATTGTAGTCTTTAAACTAACTATACTAGCAATAAAGCTTAAAGCTAAACAGTATGAAATCAGCAGCTCAAGCAATTTAATCTTTGACTAGTGCTTAAGAACATCAATAAAAACTACTAGAAGTTTCTTAGTAACTGCAAATAATATCCCCTATAAAACCTCAAAACATTATGGGTAGAGTAAATCATGATGTTTCTGCTACCATGCTTGAAGAGGAGATTAGTATAGCTCAGGAATTCAGTAGAATAGATGAAGATGAAGATATTGACGAGTAACCAAAATAAATTGCAGCTAAGATTAATAAGGTTAAAATCAACCATGCCACTGAAAATAGCATAACCAGAGCAAATGAAAAAACTAAAAAGATATTTGAGAGTTATGCTGCATAAAACCTTTCCCCTTCACAAAATCATACAAATAATCAAACTATATCTAAGATGTATAATGGCTTGACAAGAGCAAATACTAAGTCAAGTGATAATACTCCTTTCAATATGTAAAGAAGAGACTATGCAACTGAGAATAATTCAATTGTGGGTTAATAAGTTCATAACCCTGATAATTCAAGCAAGAAACCGAAGTTCTTGTAAAAATTCACTAATTTCTTAACAGGGAAAGACGCTCATAAGAAAAACTTGATGCAAGACTTTTCGCCAATATAGGCTAAACAATAATCATAAATTATCTTTCAAAATTAGGGAAAAACTTTCAGCTCGTAGTGGTGCTCACCAAATAAACCAAAGACTTGTGATAGAAATACTTTTATAAGTGATTATAGTGGATATCAAGGTTCACTAGTAAATCCATAATAATAAAACAACTTATCTATTGGCCAAAATTCCTTCAGTCGAAATAATAGTGGAGGAGTTGCTGGATCTCTTTAGAATAGCAGCTAGATTGGCAATTAATAAAGAAACTCAGTTGCTTCAGTCATTGAAGTATGCTAGGGTAGTGTGATCATGACTTAGCCAAGTTAAAAGGAGTATAATCATATTCAATCACTTATCATTGGACAACCAAAATCAAGAAACGCAAACTAAAACATGAATAATATGAGCACTAGCCTTGTAAGATCTCAAGAAAACACTTTATAAGGTTCAAAACCTTCATCGACTATAGTTAAACAAAAGACTAGTCATTAATTGAATTTTACACCATTCTCTGTTATTGATAATATTCAGTAGAATTCTTAATCTATAAAAGGATTTGTTCAATAATCATTCTGCCAAAAGCCTCCGAGATAAATAAATTAGAATCCTCCATCGTCTGGCACTTTAAGTAGATAGCAATCAATAAATTATGGAAGTCAAAATTAAGTGAATGCAACTACCTCTCTTACAACTTACTAAAAATCTAAAGCTACACTTTCTGCTAAAACTTACACAAATCATACTTCTTTGTAGAGGAAACAATCAAATAATCAGAATAACGACAGCTAGATTTCTACTAACTTCATTATATCAACAAATAATATGCCACTTTCTAACAACAGCAGTTAGATATCTAATTATCCAAAGAAAAATTTGAAATTGCCCTCTTCAACAAATGTATTATCGTAAGTTTCTGGCATAGACAGAGCAACCAATTAATAAAATATAACACCAAAGTAAAACAATGCTTAAGGTTCAGTGATAAGATAAGACAGTCTATCATAAAAGAGAAAGTATCAATAAATGTCAATTTAACATCAATATCTGAGTAATTACTCTAGCAAGATTATGTAAAATAGTGCACCTAATAATAACTATCATCCTAAGACTTTGCAACATACCGCTTCATCAACTAACTATCAATCAATATTGGAACTAGCTTCTGATTAAGCTTTAAATAACTAATTGTAAAATGATCCTTTATGCTTAGGGCTTAATACTGGATATGATGTCTAGAATATGCCAGGATATAAATAGCAGTCAAGTACTGTCACTTCATAATCGTCTGTGTAGAACAAGTTCTTTAAAGAGACTGATGTAAATGTTGTTTAGTATCAAGAAACCTTTTCTAATAACTAAAACTAGAGGCCAGTAAATCAAGTTATTTCTCAAACATAGGGATCCCAATCACAAGCGAGCATATTGACAACAACAAATTCAAATGCATATCTGAATACTTAGGCAGCAACTTCAGAAATGTATTACAAACGCAGCAGTGAGCATCATAGTGCTAGGAGACCAGGTAATATGGGATCAACAGGAAATAGCACAACTCGATATGGGAGTTTAAAAACAACCTCATCAAGCAAAAATGTGAGACAAAACGGAGTTTAAGTATCAAATTTCAGTAACAACGAAAATAACATAATGATGATGACAATGCCACATACAACATCAAATAGTCATCATAATACATTTAGTAATACCAGGCCAAATAGTGGGAAGAATTAGTCTAAATATTAAAGAGGATTTATGACTCTCAAGTGATTAATTACAATTAGTATTTTATATATTCATGATGTTTTAGATACTAATTCTAGTTTATAAGAAAGATTAGTGATGTGCTGAGAGTAGGGAGGTAAGCAATATTATTAAAGGGAGAAGATATGAATCAATTATTAATTAAAATTTGCATTATTAAATATCATGGCAAAGAGTAAGAACCATACAAACCACAATCAGAACAAAAAGGCTCACAAAAACGGCATCCAAAAGCCAAAGAGACAAAGATACGCATCTCTCGCCGGAGTCGACCCCAAGTTCCTCAGAAACAGACGTAGAGCAATTAAGCATATGGTCGAGAGTAGAAGAGCAAAGGTTGCTGCCCAGTGAGTGAAATCATTTGGAGGCTAAATTAATTATACCTAAATCTTAATCATCCAACAATTCTAAGAATAAATTTACTCTATATTATTTTTGTTAAATAATAAATTAGGCTAACATGCATACCTCAAAACCGCTGAAAGCAACTTATGATAATTTCTAACACATTCAAATACTATATATTAGTCTCAGATCCTCCGTTTAGGTTGTGGTCGACTATATCTCTTTCTCTCCGTTTTTACTCAATGCCAATTTGAAACTTTCAAATTTGTGTTTGTAAGATTATAAGGGTGGTCTTCGTTCGATTTAGTAATAGTTAATCTCTCTTATTCTCTTATAAATTAATTAATTACTAAGTGCTTATATATCTTAAACTTTATATCAAACACCATGCAAACAACTTAATGTTTTATCACCATTTCATTATATTCCTGAAACATTTTTGTATTCTCTGATCTCTTCTCACTTCAAGCTTTGCTTTCTTGATGTTGACTTGTGTTCACTGCTTTCTTCATCTTTATCATGCTGACTCTCTCTTCTGTGATGCTTCTGCTAATCCTCACTGTCTTTATTATGCTGTCTTACTTTATCAGTAGTATCATTCTTCTCTCTGCTGCGACTACGTTCAACCTTGCGTGCTTTCTCCTTGTCTTCTGGGTTTACTGCCTTTCTTTCTTGATGAGATGATTGCTGTTTCTCTTCCTCTTTACCATGCTTTTGGGCTTGCTTGACATCAGCTTTCTCAGTGACTTATGGCTTTTGCTCAACTTGCTTCTTAACTTCACCGCAGTTTACAATCACAACTTTCTCTTGTGGCTTATCGTTTCTATCGCATCTTAATCTCTCAATCTTTTGGCAGATATCGTAGCCGCTTTCAACCTTTCCAAAAACGCAATGTTTGCCATTGAGATGTGGAGTTACTGCGTAAGTAATGAAGAATTATGATCCATTAGTATTCTTTCCTGCATTAGCCATTGACAAAAGTCCCTTTTGAGTGTGCTTGAGTTTGAAGTTCTCATCTGGGAAAGTGCGACCGTAAATGCTCTCACCACCAGTGCCATTAAAAGCTGTGAAGTCACCTCCTTACATCATAAATTCCCTGATGACTCTATGGAAAACACTATTCTTAAAGCTCAATACTTTTCCATTAGAGCTGCGTTTGCCTGATTCTCCAGTGCAAAGCTGTCTGAAATTCTCTGCTGTACGGGGTGTTACGTTTTTGAAAAGCTCCATAACAATCTTGCCTTGAGGTTTGCCACCTATTTCTATCTCGAAAAAGACTCTTGGGTTGGATGGTGTGCTTGCTTCGGAAATTTACATTATTTTGTCTAGATTAATATTAACTGAATAAAAAGTTTTTCATGCAATATTTTTTATAGTAATTGAATCTTACCGAATATTTAAAAGTAAAATATAGTAACATTTTTTTGTTTAATATCTCACAATACTTTACAATTGTTTTTAATTAATTGATTAACAAATACTCATGATTATTCTATTTCCCTTCTTACGATTTCATTATATTCTGGTAGCTAAGTTAGTATGCAAAAAACGTTGATAAATTAAATTTAAATTATTGAATTAATACTTAGAATATTTAAAGTTAAAAAACAGGGAGAAAAAATTCAACAATTTCACATTTTTGCAATTCTATATTCTCTTGAACAAACAAATATACTACAACACTAATCATAATAATGGGAAACTAATAAACAAATGAGATTTACAAACAGTATTTCAACCCTCAGCCAACACCTTTAATGAGTAATTTAAAGCAATGATCTAATTGTAAATTTCTATAGATATAAACTACTAGCCTTGTTATCATTAATTGCGTTTGGCAACGCAGGAAGAGCCAATAGAGGAGGAAGAATCACGAGATGATGAGGATGCTATGTACAGAGACCAAATGTTTTTGCAATAAATGAAGGGCAGTTTTCATGAAAACATCATGATAGATGCTGACGACATGCAGTCATCGATTAACTACAACTAATCCCTCATACACCAAGATATTTCTACCAATTTAATTCAGAAATCGCTATTATGAGGGGAGACTTCTTTTGAGAGTAAGTTCAAATTTATTTTGTATTTTGTGTTCGAATTCAAACAGAAAACTCACTAAATTTCAATCTAATATTAAATAAACCTATTACTCAAGATCTTAAGCAATATAAATAGGACATGCCATTAATAGTGGGTAGAAAATGAGCAAATAGTAATATATGCAATAATAAGCCAGTCCGAATAATTTACATTAACATCAGCATTTAAGAAATTTATCTCCAACTGCTACGAATTTCCATCATTAATCATGATAATATTAATTTATTGTTTTGATCATTAAAACAAAGAGTTCTAATTTAATCTTTTTTGAATGCAAAAAGAAGATTACTGTGAAACTTGAGGATGGCTTGCCAGACTTACAAATATGCATAGAAGACCAATCTCTGACTTGTGGATGGCTGATTAATGAAGTAACTCGACGATACGCTTAATTAATAGACTCGCATAAATCCGAATATCAAAAAGCTGTTTAATATCTCAGAAGCACTTAGACCAATAGCATCAATGATCAGCAAAATTCAAATAATCAGATTAACCTGGTATTGCCAACCAAAATCAAGAAGAAGATTATTGCTGCAATTAAATCTCAAGATAATAATGAAAGTCTTGATTTTTGGCTTACACTTTACAATAGATCACTCAGTGCTTTACAAAAAATTATAAATTATACTATTTTTTGACACCTCATCATGAAAATGATTAAAAGAAGATTTATATGCAATTACTGTTTTTAGGAAATTAAAAAATCTTTCTTGAATTTTAATAAATCTATAATTATAAATTCCAGACTGCATTGAGCTATTTGTTTATTTTTGAATAAACTTGAATCAATCTATATCTTAGAAGTTGGGCTGTTAGGGCTTTTGTTGCTACTGATTTGGAATCAATGGTTTCTTTTGAATTGATTACTATTGCTACTATTATTCGTTCATTTGGTTCACTCCATAATTGTTTCGCTATTAATACTAAACTCCTATTAATTAATATGTACTGGTCAATAATTAATCAGATAAGTTTAGTTCTAATAGGGAGGTAAATGATGTTGAGCAAGAGTCATTCTATGAGAGGGTGCTCTGGGTGTGTTGTTGTTATCTCTAGTCTCTCTGTTTCCACCATAAACCTACTACTAATGCATGTCTTATTGTCTGCTCACGGCTCTTTGATCATAGTTGTAAGACTAGTGTCCCTCTGATTACTGCTAGTATCTATCTTTTCTTTCTCTGCTATAATGCTATTGTTAATACCTATTTTAGGTATACTCCTGTTGTCTTTACTACTACTACTACTGCTGAGGGTACGATGGTATTGCTTACTGATGCTGTTGCTGATTGTACTATTGTGGATTGGGGTCTCTCCTATAGTATTATTATTATTGAGGTTTCTATTATGCAGGCTGTTGCTATTAGGCAACTGTAATAGGAACCTCTTTCTATCTTTGTATGATGTACTTTGTGAATGTAGAATCTTCAAATAGATAGTTCAAATCGTTATTGTCACAAGAAAATCTAAAACAATTGTAAAAGTAATTCAAGTTATTATGATGATTTCTAGCAATAATATCAATTTCTTTTCTGATTGTGCCTGAAGTCTCATCTAACCCAATAAGTTAATTTTATCTTTTTAATTCTAGAACATAGGCCTTTCTATTGTCACAGTCTATGTATAAAATCACAGTTTTGAACAATATATCGCTTTCATCTATAAAGATAAATTTAACAAATTGAATAATTATGCGTACTCTTCTGTACTGAAATTGTGAAGTTATTGTTTTCTTTGATATATTCTTTGATGTCTAACATCATTTCTTTCATTTTCTAGAGCAACTACTTCACGCTGCTCTCAAACTCTTCTTATAATAAAATGTGGAAATAATTATGATATATTAAGGCAATTTATATAAATTATACTCCATCCTGTACTGTGCCTCATCAATGATTTATACATCAGGCTGCTGCTACTCTTCAATTTCCCTGGCTTGTGCTTATCTCTGTAATTCAGTCTCTACCCTCTTTTATAACTACAACATCAATTATTAATTTTTTGATGTGTGAATTATAGAAGATTTCACTTGCATTTTTGCCACCTGCCAATAGATGTTACTCGGCGCTTTTGAAAAATTTGCAACTTGTGTTTTCCAATACTTAAGAGAAGAAAGGTCCCACTCTGTCTCGTTGATACTTGGTTCTCTGGTAAGTCTCAAGGTGCTGAAGAAATTCCTATGACTTCAATTCTCTAAGTTCTATAATTATAAACTAAATAAGTTAAACATGTGTGTTTGAGTTAATACTACCTGAGGTGGTTTGACATTTTTCTAGTATTTCTTAAGGTTTTCAAAAAGAGTATTCATGCTGATTTAAGGCTTTGCTTATACCGGCTAGATATCATGAGAATAGCCTCTATTGAATTGCTGAGTATTGTCATTTACATTTCTTGACCCTCCATACTGTGCTTACCCGCTATAGTTGTGAGCATAGGCATTTTATTGCTGAATGAGCATACCACCAGAAGAAGGATTTTGCTGCATAGCTGTTGAAGAGGATAAGTGAGTGCCTTAATACCAATTTTATTAATCACCTCCTCCGTTGTGTCTGTTTAAACCGTGTTTACTAATCTAGTTTGCCACTCTTTCGTTATTCAGATACTGCTATTGGTTTTGCTACAACAACAAAGCTCTTTGTTACTATTGCTATAAATATCTTTATTGTTCAATTGTTTTAGATTTGCCGAATTTAAAATTTATGAGATAAAAATATAGCTAGTAGCTTTGAAATTATATTATAATTTTTCTCTCTTTGAAATAAAACACCAAAATATTTTTTTAAATTATTTTATGATAATAATAATAATAGAGTTAGCATGATATAATACTTATAATGACTCTTGAAAATAAATTTAAAAGATTTTCAAAAGCCATAAATTTATCTTTGAATTCATTAGTATTCTAATATTTACAATATTACTACTCTCTCTATTGTTAAGAGAGTGGAGTTCTACTATAATTTTAAGGCTGCTAATGTAAATGAGCTTCCGACCTCGAATATAAGCTTGTCTGCCCTCCATATTACGATTAAGTGGTAAATTACTCCTTGTTATCAGCTAGTCTCTATCTTTTTTGTAATTCGTACTATTGCTGCTGATAGTATAGGTCTGGACTCACATCTCTGTCGCTTCTTTGAGGCAAGTTTTGTTGTCTCTGTTAATACTACTGATTCTGGCTGTAATACCCTTAGCTTTAAGAATCTTATACTTACTGCTACGGATACCCGGATTGAGTCTAGGGATGTGTCCTTTTGCCTAGTTGGTTCTCTAGTTATTGCTGCTATTGATACCCTTATGCATTCATACTATTAGCTCTCTTACGTTCATAAGACTATTTAAATTGCTAGATATTATCAGAACTGCATAGCTTATAGAAGTCAATCGCATGCTAGTAAATCAAAACAATATCTTTGTTTTAGATAACATGATCGATGTTAAAACTAATAAATTAGAGAATTTGGCGCAACTTCTCCACATTTTTAATTATAGAATCTCTTTTAAATTTAAGCAAATCTATTTGCGGGGGTGGGAGCATTTTATCTTAAAGTTTTTGGTTAATGGAAGAGGCGTAGTTTTGAAGGTACTTTTTGTAGCAATCTATAGCTCCCTCGTAAGGTTAAATCTCATTGTGGATTCTACGAATTTAAGAAGCCATTTCTTAAGGAGTGAGGCTATTAGGGTGGGCTTGTTACTGATTCAATTGCTACGACTGCTGTTAGTAATCCTGTTGGCTCTAAGGTTAGTAGTTTTAATGGGTACGACTTTGGTAGTAATCTTGTTGCTGCTGCATCTTTAATTATAAGAATTGATTTATTAAATTAGTAAATTCTATCAATTCACTTATCCTACAACTAAATCATTGATTTAAATGCCTTAAAAAAGAAGTAATTAAATCAGTTGAATTAATCATTTTACTAATGCTATGAACTGAATTTGTTTCTGCTTAGCTTCATATTTGCAATTTTAACTTTTTCCGCATAAGTTTCATGAGTTACTATATCCTTTGCATGTTGACTTATCTCAGTTCTCAAATGTTTGTTTATGTCTGTCAATCCATTAAGTATCTCTCCAAAATAAGAGCTGTTGTGCAAGCCATCAAGCATTCTAAATTAATTGTCAAATCCCCTTTGTTGGATTTATAGATTATTGATATCAACTTAAATTATAGGACTTGATTGAATTAAATTGCTGAGATCTTGGCAAAGTTTACAATTCTCAGTCAAATCATCTGAATTCAAGGTGTTTTCAAAAGCTAATTGAAATTAAGTCAACTCTAAATCCATAATAGTCACTTTTATCCAATCTTATTCGTCAAAAAGAATGGTTTTGCATTCCTTACACAAGAAATAACAAAACTTTAAATCACTGCTAGAATTTGTAAAATCTTAACTAAAATCTAGTAAGAGCCCTTTTTCAAGGTTTTAATTTGTTCTTTCCATTTAATTTTGTAATTTATATAAATTTCTGTTTATTTGTAATTCAAATTTAATTATGTCTTATGTAAACTTTGATAAAATATGGTTTAAATTCTATTTATAAATCAGATTTAATCATTGAAATTCATCAAACACTTAAAACTTGATATTAAGTTTGGCAATAAGTTCCCTTTCTTTCATGCTATACCCTGAACTTGTTGTAGTGTCATCTTCATACAAAATCATCTCATTTATCATATCTTTGATATCTTCTGGCTTGTACGGATATTTCTTGTAGGTGCTATTTTCCATAATGGTCTCCACCATTTTTAGTATTTAAACTCTTGTAGTTGAATTCTTTTCTCTCTGAATTTCTCTCAAACAGATATCAATTAGAAAATTCATATCGTTTATGTTGAAGAAATTCTTGGAGATATCCTTTCTCAAAATTAAGTTCACAGTTTCCAAGCATTTGTCAAATCTGAATTTGTTGCCTCTATTTGTTAGATAGAGTAACTTTTCTCTATAGAATGCTTCATTATTCAAGAATTCTTGAAAAACAGTGTTTGGATCGAGAAGTCGTTTTTAATACTCTTCCTCTTGTCCATTATCTCTCAATTTTTGTAATTTTTTCTCATGACTTGCACAAATAATGATGAGAACACTAACTAGGGCGTTTTGAGTATTTTCATCAGTTATAAATTCTAGGGATTCAATTAGTTGCTACAAGAACTTTTCATTTACTAGATCTATTGTAGAATCATTAAAGACATTAACAAGTAGGATAAAAGCGTCTCCTGCCATATCCTACAATTTTGTATTTTCTAAATATTTCACGATAGCTCCAGGGAATTTCTAATTATTCATGAATTGAGATACTACAAGCTCAGGTAGATGCTCATTCAACTTTCTATAGAAATTTTAATTAACTTGACATAACTTCATGATTTATTAAAAAATTACAAGAGATACTTACTTCAGAACTTTGAGAAGTTTCTTGGCAAAGATTGAATCCTCGATATTGTCGATAAAATTAGCAACTAGACCATCAACTAACCCAAATTATTTCTGGCAGATATTTTCAAGCCAAGCATATAAATCTTAATTTTCACGTTCCTTATCTAGTCGCAAAAGCACATCATATAATTAATCGATTTAAGCATCCATTTTGGATAGAGATATTAATAATAATTATAGTTATATTAACTTAATAATACTTAAAGTTAAGTTTTTAATGGAAACTTTACAATAATTTGAATCAGAATAATAGTAAATTAAAGTTACAGAAACTCTTAACTAATAATTAACTGTAGAGTGTTTCGTATGCTACACTTTAATGTTTGAACCTTGCCTCATAGATCCATGTCATCATATAATCTGTAAATGTTGCCTGCTATAAATTTTGCTTAAAAGGTGACAATGCCCAATGTGTAGACAAGATGTCCCTTAAACATTCACTCCATCGATTGACAAATAAATCTAGTAATAACTAAGAAATTAAAATTAAGAGCAATTCGAAGTATATGATAAACGCGTAGCAGAAGAAACTAAAGAAAAGGATCGATGGATGGATGTCAAAATATAGTATGGAAATGAATATCACTATGCTCCAAACAAAAAAGAAGAATGGACTGTTTTTGTTAAAGTAGCTCATCCCCCTAAGAAGTCAGCTGTATAGTAAAAATAAACTCTTAATAAGAAATCATAGTTGTTTTAGCTTCAAGAAATACCTACTAGTAAATTGATATGGAAAGTCAAATTCACAGTGAATTCGCATGACATGCAAACTAACTCTGTTATTGATGTTAAAAGTGAGCCTTTTCAACATAAAATAGTGGGGTTAGGCGGCTACTTTGTAAATATAGAGATATTTTTTAAGAAAGATAGTGGTATATAAATTGATGAATTTGGAAGTAGCGGAGTAAGCAGTACAGGAACAAAGATGGTGAGTCACTAAATGAAATCTAATGGGCAAGACATGGTCGATACTTTTGTTGTTAAAGTTGAAAAAGACAAAATTCTCAAAGCTTTAAGAAAATGATTAATCTTAGTGATATCTAATCATAATGAATAATTGTAAATTAGCACTTAATTTAATAAACTTAAAATATATCAAATTTTTAATGGCTGAAAATATTGGAGGTTAGTCTAACTCATTAAGTTTTGAATATCAAAAACTAATTACTTATAGCTAGATTTTGAAACAGAGAACCTAATCTCTAATACTAAGTTTAGATTGACAGAGTGGACAATTAATCAATATCAAACTTTCACTGAAATATTGGTAATTATGCTTTTCATTTCAATATTATTACTTTAGTAATCAGAGAAGAATTGTTTGGAAAAGAAATGCCTTGCTTAGTACACAAAAGACGACATAAATGAATCTTAAAATCCTCTATCTTTGATGGATTCTCTGCATAAATGCGTGTAAAATTGTGAGACAGGAACTCAAGAGATTTTGAAAATGCAAGCCACTCATGCTGAAGTAGCAAGACTGACTTATGCTAAGAACATTCAAAGATGCCTGAGTATTCATGGAAATATTGGCAACACAGAAGATTTAAACATTGGAGAGGATTCAAGTGAAGATTAACCACAAGCTTTTAAGGACTACGATCCAGTTGGATTGGCACATTGCATTTCTCATAATACTGACAAAGTAGATAGGAGATTTTTTGGATACTACAACAATCAGAGACTCAGACTTATCAATAAATACAGCTTTTGATTCAATTCATTACAATTTAAGCTAATCTTACAGAGAGTATTAGTTTGCAATCAATTTTAATGAGTGAATATTAATTTGATTAAGTTTATAATTTTAAATAGAATTTAATTAAATTATAATTTTCTGACAATGACATCAAGAAGAAGACCACTAGAAAACCCCTTTTCTGTTTAATAACAAACTAACAATTCTAATTCTAATTCAGGGGACTAAATAATGGAAGAGCACATGAATAAATGTAAGTTTCTCGTCTCTTCAATATTTTCAATTATTGAATGTTTATAAACTATTCATATTTTCTCAACATTTAACGAATTTATTTTCATTTTTTATTCTATAGAAACATTAGACAGATTATCTAATCTGGCTTCATCAGTGGGATTAGTAAAAAAGGTGACTATGAACATAAAACAGTAAATGGTTGATGATGAAAGTTTGGTGGCTGACTTAGATAAGGGACTAATTAAAAACTAAAACTTATTGAAATAAACTATGGGCAGGATAGACCAAATGCTGACTTCTGCGAGTGGAAATGTGCTCTGCTATACCATAATGTTTTTCTTTATGATACTTGCACTTCTGTACAAATTAACTAAGTGAACTGATTAGAATTTAAATTACTATTATTCCTAAGTGCTTTAAGTTTGATTAATTGCATTAATAGCATTAACTTATTGTAAAGTTCATAAGGTCTCTTAATAATTAATAAAGTTAATATAAATTATAATGGAAACTCAGAGATCAACAGCATCAAATGCTTTAACCACTAATCGTTAATAATAATCATAAATACTTTAAAGATTGATAGAAACGCCTTATGTTTCTAGTAAGCCACCGAAATCTCACAGAGGTTATTCATCTTAAACAACCTCATAACAGGGAATAGATTATTATTAATCCCTACATTTAACTAACTTAATTAATGAAATTAAGGGATTTTAAACTTCATCAAATTGATGTAAGTCGATTATAAAAAAATTCCATAAATTTATACCCTATCAAAAATGAAAAATCCATAAAAAGCTTGAGGAAAGTTCAAGTAGAGAGGATCCACAAAATACTTGAAACATAGTTAGATAAAGACCTCTACGAAATAATTAAGAAGAAGATCGTTACTAGACTGCCTAAAATTATGTCATAGAAAAATGTTGATGAAAGCTTATAAAGCAATCAAATCAAGAATGAAAAGAAACGATTTAATTTAATAATGATAAATGTAATTATGAAATTGTCTAAGAACTATTTTCATAATGACTATTATTTTATGTTGAAACGAAGAAGAACGGTGAGAAGAGAACTTAAAAAGTAATATAACGTTGATGATCTAAAAACGAGTTCTTACCCAAAATACTATTCTTCCAGTTATTTTGACCCAGAAATACTTAGACAATAAAAAGAACAAGAAGAACTAAATGCAAATAAAGTCTAGCATCTCATTCAATCAGTTAGAGCTAGAAACCAAAGTTAGTAGCTTCTAACTGATTAACATATTTCTATGTAAAAATAGGTATAGTATAAGGATAATTATTTCACTTAATAAAATGAAAGCGCAAGACCATCAGCACTAATTATATAGAAAAACTTATCTATGAGATAACTGCCTAAGTTTATAGAAGGTATTCAATAATAAGCATCAACATAAACTCAGTAATAGTATTAACAATTGAGTTTGAGAGAGCTACTTGAAAAGAGGAAACATAACAAATCAAAATAAGTAGATCAGGTTGATTAAGTAAAACAATTTGAGATTCATATTGAAGAGTAAAAAAAGATAGAGAGTAATGAAAAGGAAGTACTTTCACCTTAAAGAGTTCTCAAAAATCATGCTTTTAAAATGCAAAAATAAAACGATTAATAAAGCTCTCTATAAAAATAGATTAATCCTTAATAATCTTTAGATAGAAGTAAAAGAATATCTAATACATAAGAATTATAAATAACTGAGCAGTTCAGCGGCAATTTCTAACCATGGCAAAAGGATCAAGCATTTTCTGATGATTAGCCGCATAGTGTTGATATGAGAAAGAGTGGCTCTTATCAAAGTCTTTTTAATAACTAACAATAAAGCAATTATTAAACATAATAGAGCCAGAGATAAGATTAAGCATGGAATACTATAAAAACCGCTAGAGTAAAAGAGTTTTAGTTCTAAGGTCTATCAAGAGACATTGCTGCATACGAGAAAATAGACATTGAAAAACTGCTTAAATAAGCTAAGAAAATGGATATTAAAAAGCAATAGTTTAAGATTTGAATTTTTTAATCTTTAATTTGATAATGATATGTTTTTAATTGTCTAAATCATTTTATTGAAAATTTTAGGAAATTTATAAACACTTAAGTTAGTAAATCTAAATATATTTATAGGAGTATCAGTTTCACTTCTTCACTCTCTAAGTTTAAGGAACATTCTTTTGAGGAGCTTAGCTTCATAAGCAACTGTCTTTTTATCATCGTGTTCCTCAAGAGGATCAATAATTGTCTTAATATTCTTTCCATGAACTTCTACGGCATCAAGGAAGTTAAGTATTTCGTTGAATGAAGAGTCTGGTAAGACTAACATGTGTTTTGACAGAGTCTCGATTAAATTAAGGAAGCATCTCTTTGCGTAGAACCAAGTGTCTGTACCTAATTTCTTAGAGTATGGTTCTAGACTCTTAATGACTCTAGAGACACCAAAAGTATAGTTACCCTTTGAGCAATAGAGAGTACCGATGACCAAGTTAACAATACACAAGTGATAAACTTGTCTTGTTGGGTCTTCGATAGCAATACGCTCTTCTTCTTTTTCTAAGCACTTCATTAACTCCTCAGCATCAGCATTCTGACTGGTCATTATATAAGCAACACAAAGATTTGCCAATACAATAGCTGTGATAGATAACAGATCATCCATTTGTCTTCTAACGAAAGGTTCATAGTAACGGATTGCATCCTTGTATTTTCCTTCTTAGAGGAAGAATACGTGACCAACATTCAATTTCCAAGTTTCATGTTCACTGCAGAATTCAGCACTTTGTCTGAAAATCTTTTCAACCATAGTATAGTTACCAATATCCCAGTATGCTTTGGCTTGCATCATAAGTACTGGAATGTATTTATCTAAGGCTGCATCATATTCCTGAAGTGCTTAGTTTATTGCCTTTGAGTTTATTATAATGAAAAAATTATTTTATTTCAAAATTAGAGTATTTTATCATTAATAATATTAATATAACATATGAGTCTCTTGCAATTCTTGCATCTTGAATAGCTTTAGTCTTCTTTCTCAAGTTATCAATGTGCTTATTTGCAAGATCTTCAAATTTTCTGTAAGCCTCCTCCTTGTTTGTTTAGTACAGGATGAAGTTTTCTAAAAAGTCAAAGTCATCTTGAGAAAGACATTTATAGGTGAGATCAGTATTCTCAGCAAGAATATCAGCAGCTAAATCGTAGTGTTGATACTTGCAGTAGAGAAGAATGAGATTTGGGAATGTTTCAGGTGGGAAAGGTGGATTATTGAGAAGGAAGTTAAGCTTTTTGAATCCTCCAGCGGCATCTTATTCGATATTCATTAATGCTTAGTTATGAAGGGTGACTGGATCTAACTCGTCTTCATTTCTTGGAGGCATGTCAAGCAAAGCTTCTCTTGAAGCTGCGTTATTTTTCATTGAGAATTCAATAGCAGCCTTAAGATTGAATGCTTCAATCAATGCAGTTTCTTTTAGAGTTTGAGTATTACCAACACTCTTAACTTCAACACCTTCAGAGTTTGATCCTACTCCAAGTTCAGGGTGCTCTCTGACTCCTTTTTCAATAATATCAGCAATATGTTTTAGAGATGGAGCCAGTTGTTTCATCTTGTAGTAACAGAGTGCAATATTGTAGGCAATATCGCATTAATAGCCAGTCATGTTAAGTGCCTCTTAGAATTTAGCTCTTGCTTCTTCATATTTCTCTTCTTTGTAAAATCCTGATCAAATAAATTTAATGCTAGGATTTATTTCATTCTGAATGATATAAAAGTTAGATAAGTCTGCAAGCTTTAAAAATCAGTGTTAATTAAATTTATTTTACCTTAAAAAATACATTTGTTAATTTCCTAGCATTATTTTGGTTAATAGATTACTTAAAATTTTCTAATATTTTATTTTAAGTTATGCATAATTTAATTTCAAATTTTACTAAATCATAATTACTCAATTAACTTTTCAATTATAATAAAAGAGTATTACAACATACAACCCTAAGAAATAGTATACTCAGCACTATCAGGTGGAAGTTATGAGATTAGAGATTTAGCATGTGATATCTCCTCCAATTCATACTGAATGGCGATTTATAGTTACAAAATCTTTTCTTAGTATTCTTGATTCTCAATCTATTGAGCAACTTTCTGTGCCTCAACGTACATACCAGCCTTATATAAACTTTAAGCGTGATACAGCTTGTATGAATCACACTCTGGGTAGAATTTAGTGAGTTGATCGTACATATCTGCAGAGTTTGCATAATCTTGAATGTAGAAATAGCAATAGCCTAGCAATGAGAGGGCTGCTCTGTTTCTTGGACTGAACTGTAGTTCATAGGTCAGAAGATTGATGACCTAGAAAATCATTGAATAAATTGATAAATGCTTACTTCTTGATATTTCTAGTCTCTTACTAAAGAGTAAATAGTTTATGTATATTGACCGTCTGGAACCGCTCTGAATTGGTTGTCCATATTTCTTTTCCTTAAATTTAAAAATAATTTGAATTTTAGAGTTCATTCTCAAGATATATTGAAATTCTTATGATTTCACTAGGATTAGCTTTTTAATTAAAGTTCTGTAATAAATATTTACAAAATGAATGACGACAGTCAAAGTTCTAAATCTGATGAATAAAAATTACTGAAATAAAATTTTGACAATTCTAATTAAGGCAACTCACATCAAGCTTTCTCTAAAAACAGGAATTAAAAAAGAATTGATGAGAATTTATAATAATCTTAGGACAATTCTATATCTTACAATTATGACGAGATCTAGAATTTATCATCATTGTATTTCGGTGATTAGAATAATGATTTCACTCTTTAAAAAATTCAAGCTCGAGAAGGAAATAAAGCTGTATTCTAAAATGATCAAGATGATAGTAATATAACCCCTAATCAATTAAATTCAGGGTAAAAACAGGTATCAGAAAAAACAAAGGAGATTCTGCTTAAAAGAATTTCAAAGGATGCCATAAAAGAAGCATTCAAAGCGGTTGAGACATAAGATTCAGAAAACTTGTTTAAAATCCTAAATCAAAACTACAAAACAATTTCATTGATAGAGATAACAGATGAAGAAGGTTATACTTTAATGCACAAAGTTTGTTTCAAAAGTGATTATAATCTTGGAACTCAATTAATTACTTAAGCTAGTAAACATTACAATCAGGAAGAAATTAGTGACTGGATAAATAAGCAGACAAGAGTTGATGAGTTCACATCTTTGCATTTCGCATCATTTAGAGGCAACCTACAATTGATGTGCATGTTGATGGACCATGGAGCAAATATGTATGCGCGTAATAAATTTGGTATTAATGTACTACATGTTGCAGCTCAAGGAGATCAACCCATCTCATTATATTACTTTAAACAAAGAGGCATGAACATGAGTAGTAGGGATAATAGAATGAGCACAGCCATTCATTGGGCATGCTATTCAAGATCAGAATTATCACTGTGTTAAAATTCTTAAAATTTAATTAAATTAGGAGTTTTCATTTTTTTGTTACTTGCTAGCATGGATTGAATAACTAGATGATGAAGATGTTGAGGGCAACACTCCCTTGCATCTTGCTGTAAAAAGTGTAGATTCTATAAAGACGACACGTCCTATAAAAGGACTTCTAATTAAAGGAGCAAATAAATTAATTAGAGATAAGAAAGGAAATTATCCAATTGACTTAGCTTAAAATATTGAGAATGAAGCACTTAGAGAGGAAACAATTCAAATTCTTAAAGAACATAGAAATTGCGGTTGTTTAATGTTAAGTGTACCTCTAAAGAAAACATCTAAAAATTGGACTACAGCTATATGGTTCATTACAATTGCTATAGTGAATTATCTTGGGCTTTTGCTTTTCATTTTTCCATGTAATTTACTCTTTTACATATCTTAATATTTTAGATATTGATGATTATTGGATTGGAATCAATAGTATAGCATTTCTAATAGCTGCTATTTTTTATGTAGCAAGCATTTTGAAAGACCCTGGTTATATAAAATCCCCTAATTCTATATAGTTCATAGTAATTACTTATAATTATTGAGATAACAGAATATTTCTATAGGAGCAAATGCAATTGTATGATCCAATCTAACTCTGTCCTGATTGTGAGATAAAACGAACTTCCCGTTCAAGGCATTGTGCAGTTTGTAACAGATGTGTGGAAAGATTTGATCATCACTGCCCTTGGATAAATAACTGTGTAGGATCTGGAAATCATAATTAATTTCTGGGATTCTTGATTAGTTCCCTTGTGCTTTTGATTTCAATTATTTTTACTGTTGGGTTCAATATAAGTTTGTACATCGACGATGAACTAGTTATCAAACATGATATTTATTACAAAATTGATTAAATTTGTGGTGAAACTCAATTTCTTGTAGCTTGCATAATACTAATTGTAACATGTGGTATCTTCTTTTTACCTACTTCGTAAGATTAAAAATTAAAACTAATTTCTTTTCATAGGATTCTAGTATTCGTATAAGTAAAGAATTATTTATCCAATCGAACAACTAATGAGAGATTTGGTAAACGTTCACATAAAGGGGAAGACTAAGAAGAAGATAGCGATGATATCTCGTAATCAGATTTAGATAGTAGTAGCTTTAGTTAATCTAGGTCATCTTCTGTAATGCTTAGAATATACTCTACATTTATTTTATATCAATGTCTGAAAAAGATCTTCAGAGATCCTTTTTAAATCACAAAAACTCGCTTCAAAAGTAAAATACTCCAAGTTAAAATCATCAAATAAGCTCAACAACTCACTAGTCATAGTCCAGAAAAATATATTGCCTTTGTTTAAGAAATTTTAGTCGAATGTGCTGCAAGTATAAAACCAAATCACAAGAATAGAGATTTCATGAGGAACTTTTAAGATAGGGCAAAGACTAAAATTCTCTCTTTAGGTTTACAGAGAGCAATATTAAACACATTAAGTAAAATTTTTAGAATTATACAGACGAAAACAATTTAGAATTTTCTCAGTAACACATACAAGTTGACTATGATATTACAAGAAAATAAATTGGAAGTGGGGATTTTCATGCGAAGGTCAATGTGTCCTCAATTACTAATTCTTCTGATATATTTACTAAATGAAATGACAATCGAATATTATAGTTATTTAATCGTAAAATCTTAGCATTAATTTAAGTAAATAGAATTATCTAAGATGTTCCTTTTATCATTTTTGAATATAAATAATCTGATCATGACCTTAAGAGTTTATTTATTAATAAATATCTTGAAGATTCCATTGAAAATATGTAAATCAATAATAAACTTATAAAATAAAAATATTTACTTATATTAAATTTGGTTCAATTTTATAGTAATAAAAAGAAATGTCAGAGTAGAAAACTTCAAATTTAATTATACTTGATGGTGGTTTAAAATACGAAGGAAAGCTAATGAGTGTTCTGCCACATGGCGAGGGTAAAATGATCTGGCCTAATGGAGATTATTACGAAGGTCAATTCAAATTTGGTAAGAGAAATGGGGTAGGTAAGAGAATCAACTCTGACAAAAGTGAGTATCACGGGGAATACGAAGATGATAAACCAAATGGAAAGGGTAAGTTATATTCTTATACGAAGTTATTGATCAAAATTATTACATGATATACGATTGGAATTAATGACCTTGCTTTTCTATAGGTTTGTATATTTGGAATGATGGAGAGAGATACGAAGGAGATTGGAGAGACGGGAAGTTTCAAGGGAAAGGAGTTAAAACTTTACCAGATGGTACTATTTTCGATGGAGAATGGATTGCAGGAGTGCCCTAAGGCATGGGTACTTGTAAATATCCAGATGGCAGTAGATATATGGGCAACTGGAAAGATGGCCAGCCATACGGTTAAGGAGTGAAGGTAATGCCAGATGGCACCAAATATACAGGAGATTGGTTAAATGGCAAGGCTAACGGGCAGGGAACTAAAGTGCTGCCCAATGGCACATAATATGAAGGGCATTGGATAGATGGAATGATAATCAACGGCAAAGGAATATACCCTGATGGTAAGATATATGAAGGAGAATGGAACGATGGAAAACTAGGGAAATATATATATTTAACAGTTTATTTGTCAATATGATCTACAATATTAGGTAGGAATTATATTTACTTTTACACCTTAAAACCACATGGACGAGGAATTAAGTATTGGCCAGATGGAAGGCGTTATGATGGTGAATGGTTAACTGGCAAGCCTTTTGGAACTGGCAAGAAAGTTTATCCTGATGGTAAATTTAAAGCAGGATATTGGGAGAATTCTAAGTTTATTGAAGGATGTAAATTCTTTTCGGCGTATAAATTTTCTTTATAGAACCACCTTAAGGATATGTTTTCTAGCAACAAGAATCAATTAAAAAGCGTAATAGTCCGTAAAACCAATCTAGAATTTCCCCAACAAGCAAGGATACTAATCAATAATGTAATTCATCCATAATTTTATCAAACACACTTATAGCTGATCAAGATGACATAGTATCACTGAAAAAGCAATCTTCTTAGTAAATATAGTAACAACACAAGCAATCTAGACAGAATAATCCTCACTTTTAAACTGTTGACTCGGCAGAATAGTAAAATGGAACTAAACTCCCTGAAATTACTAAACCAAGCCAAAATGTGGTTCCAGTTTAAAACTCTCCAAAGTAAAATTAAATAACAAAGAACAATCATAATAATTAAAGTGATTTCAACTTAGTTAAGGTAAATTTAACATTATAAATGTGAAGTGAAATTTTATAGTAAAACTATTAGCCATAATTTCAAACAATACTGAATGAAGACTAGCAACATGATTCAAATAACACTACTCCAATACATTATAATCATAAAACTTTTAAATCCTATTTAAATAATTTTGAAAAAATTAAAATTTTATATAAGGATTTATTTAAGAGAATAACTTACTGATAGAGCTTTCAATTATTTTTTATTTTTTAATATAATTTTCTGTATATAAATAAATGATTTGATAATTTTTTGATTATTCTTCGGCAATAAGGAGAATTGAATTCTATTATGATTCTACTTACACTCTACTATAATCAATAGTATGGATAAAAATTTTTAGTTAGGTAAAACATATTAACTTATATTTCATTAATTTTTTTTCATTTATTATTAAAATTAATAAGTAATAAATTTATTCTTATTTATGATGATTAGATTTATTAATACCAATTTTGGATACTATAAACAAAGATAATTTGAGATAAGGTACTATCATATTAGATGAAAACAAAATAAAAATTTACTAAAAATTTTAATGATTTATTAAGGGTAATTAATATTTTGAATAAATTACAATATAACATGTTTATAATTTTAGTTCAAAAGATTTTCTACCATCACTGAAAAGCTTATAAA
The DNA here is from genome assembly GCA_000711775.1 of Oxytricha trifallax. NCBI lineage: Eukaryota > Ciliophora > Spirotrichea > Sporadotrichida > Oxytrichidae > Oxytricha > Oxytricha trifallax. The sequence goes on from ARYC01003799.1 coordinate 29,404, forward strand.
GCTCGAGAGGAAGAGACAACAGCCAAGTAAATCAAAGTAGTGCATAAATATTACCATCCATTGCTAATAGGAAACATTCGCAACCACATACACGAAATGTTATAAAAAAAGAGAATGATTATATGGATGAGGAGGGATTCATGGTGTTTCCAGATGGTTCAAAATATAAGGGAACAATTTTATTTCTGTGACACTTCTTTTCTTGATTGCTATATTAATTATAATAAACAATTCATAATGGGGATCCTGAAGGATTAGGCTTAATAATATATAAAGATGGTTCATCCTATGAAGGAGATTGGAAATTTGGGCTTTCTCATGGATTTGGAATATTATCTTTTAATGATGGCAGTAGATACGAGGGTCTGTGGTAGAAAGGAAAATATCATGGTAGAGGTATATATAGAACTTCAAATGGGGCGAAATATGATGGAGATTGGCAGCAAGGTAAATATCATGGTCTTGGCACTTTCTAATGGCCAGATGGAAGCATATACAGAGGTGAATGGAAAAACTGTAGGGAAAATGGCAAGGGAAAGTTTAATGGGGTTAATGGTATAGTATACGAAGGAGAATGGCTTGATGGAAAGTATCATGGGAAAGGTAAATTAATTGGAGAAGATGGAAAACTATTATAAGGGATATTTAGGATGGGAAAGTTTATTGGATGATTTGATGATATGACATAGATTTTATTTCTTTTTATTGATTTCTTTAATTTAATGCAAATTATTTGGAAAAAAAACCTATAAGACTTAAATGAGATTAAACCAAATCCAGAAAATGAGTAAGCAAATTTAGATACAGTGATTGATGAGTTCTAAGCTCAGCATTTGCATCAAAAGAATATGATAAGAATTCAGCTAGGCACATCTTCTTCCTCTAAAGAGAAGGAGAACCTCTTGAATGTGGAGCATTCAACCTCTTCAATGGAAGCTTCCACCTAAATCGATACAACAACCACTAAGTCATACCAGGAAACCTTCAAAATCAATGGTCTGATTCATGATGATCTCTCAAATAATAATCTTAGCGCTATTAAAAGTGAAGAGGAAAATAATGTCTCTGCAGTAGTTGCTCCGCCAATACTCCCCAATCATCAAGATGTAGAAATGAGTTTTCATGAAAATATATCTCAAAAAAAGGTACGTACTTTTCATTATTCCCGCTTAAATTGAACTTTTTGTTTAGTTTAAGAATGGCACTATAGACTTAAAGTCAAGGCAGAACTTACAGAGTGGATGTGACTATGGAAACTTGAAAATTTGCATGCGTTTGCCTTGTTAAAGTTCAAATTTACAATAAGCATAATCGAGTCATCCTTTAATTAATTATTTATAAATTTGAGTGTGTATAAAAATCCCGATTAATTTGAAATAAATGATGCCTTAATTTTAGAATTATTATTGTAGGAATACATTTGATTTGGGAAATTAAAATATAAATAAATTAATAAATATATAAATTCGTGGCAGTTAACTTTCTGGAAACCCTGAGAATATGGTACTTGTTCGATAGAAAATTTTAAATCAGCTGGACTTTACTATTGGCAGTACCCCTCTATCGAATTCCTGAAGCGAGATAACTCCAATTTAATTTTTACAATAAAATCAACTAAAAAAATCACCCAAAATTAAAGTGGAGTTATCTCGTTTCAAGAATTCGATAGAGGGGTACCGCCAATAGTAAAGTCCAGCTGATTTAAAATTTTCTATCGAACAAGTACCATATTCTCAGGGTTTTCCAGAAAGTTAACTGCCACGAATTTATATATTTATTAATTTATTTCTATTTTAATTTCCCAAATCAAATGTATTCCTACAATTTTATCCAACTTACTTAAAGTGGTAAAAGTTCAGCCTAAATGAAAGCGCGACAGATCTTTGGACAAATCATGTGTACGTATCTTACAAGTCAGAGTGGGAAGGACTTTATATCACAGACCATTTCTTATGGCCAAAGTCCAACAGAAGCGTGCAAGAAATGAAATAATTTGCAGCATTGTTTTTGGCGGAGTACTTGGGTACACAAGAATTCAGGAAATATGAGAACCATTAAATAGAAAGTAATTCAATTCTTTTTTATAATTATAAATTACATAGGCTTTGCCAATCATATAGCATTTCTGATTAGCAGAGAGATTGAATTGAGAGATTCTGATTAAGATTTTTTGCAATTAGTCTAAGATTCGGAATATTGTAAGTTAATTATGATTTTTGATTTATTTAGGGCCAGGCTAGTGTCTTGGGCAAGGGTAAGAACACCTTGTTGAAATTAATCTGGACATCTGTTGGGATAAGTGGAATCTTAAAGATTAATTCACCTGGGATATTTCCAATCCTGATAACAGTCCAGAGGAGTTTTCTTGTTAACTTGTGAATGATTTACAACTTCCAAATGTATTCACAGCCTTGGTTTCTTTGCAGATAAGGAGACAGATATAAAATTATGCACTCAAATGTGCTCAAATGTTCAAAGATGGATGCGCTAATGACAGAGAGTACGAGATGCCTATCACTCAAACTTTAATCAACAGTAACAGATGAAAACCAATTAAATTTATCAACGATTTTGTATTTAAAATAATTTTTCAATCCCAAACATTCTTTAATGACTTTCAAATTATAATTCAGTTTTTATAAATTTAAATAATCAAAATTTATAAAACTATAAATTGATTCCATCTCATTCAAGTCATAGGGCATAAGTTAATCATGCTGGATAGGTTTGACTGAATCTTCTTAGCTCAAATTTGTTGGGTTTTCTAGCTTGTGAGATTCTTTAGATTGGAGTAGATTGATAATCTCGTGAAAATTATTGATTATTGTACTTTTATGAGTATGTTTAATTTTTATTTTATTTAACTGATTTTTTGCTATTTTCAATAGTATTCTGTCACCCTCGTAGCAAACTTATACTGCTCCCACCCTCTACGAGTGGCCCTAGTTGGGTTTTGATGATTAGTGCATCGTTCTGAGTGGCTTCATCGAACCGCAATTTAAATCTTTCCTAATTATATATAGTTAATAATTAATATTTTATAAGCGAAGCCCCTAAATTAAAGAATAAAGCCATCACACCTTACATGATGCACCTCGTTAGGTTCGCACCTGGCTTCTCAAGCCCAATCCGCTGATTCCAAGATTTTTATGTTTACCCATTCAGACTTTGTTTAAACATCTTTTATTTTTACTTTTTCCCTTAATTTTGATTAATTAGTAAGGGAAGAAAGGGTCGTAATCATGGTTTTTATAGTTTTGTGAATACTTTAAGAATTAATTAAAATTAAATTTTAACTTATTATCGATAAATCAAAAATGAGTATTCTTTAAAACCAAAAGTGTGAAATTATATTATATTTTTAATTTATTATATTGATCTCACAATATTGCATCAGCTGGTCTCTAGATTTCACCTCTTATTAAATAAACAACAACAGACTTATATTAACATTCGAACTAACCTTAAAACATTTTAAAAAGATCTAACACCAAAGAAAAGCTTAATGATCTTTCTAATAATAAATAAAATATTAGTGATTGTAATCACCATCATTTACCTCCTGAAATTTCATATTTAAATTAACATACATATATAAAAATATCTTGAGACATTTTTTACTGTTAAATTTTGGAGTACATCCATTTTTGTAAAAATAAGTCACTCTCTAGAAATTCAATTTGCTCCTCTAGCAATTCCCTTACAAATTTACAAGGTGTGAATCATATAAAACTGATTTATGATTTTTAACTTTAATTAATAATTAGTTTAATTTTTTTGAATGCCTCTAAATCCTTTATACAGAGCAACAATAATTAACATCAGCTGTAATTAGACAACTAGCAATAACTTTAAAAATCAGAAGAAAAACAATCTTCAAATGCTCAACAATTTAAAATGAGAGTCTCTGATACTCCTTTGAAGACTTATGACTTGAGCAGATGCAATTCAGCCCCCCTAATAAATCTAAAGCAATAGCAAAATAGTCCCAATTCACCAAGCAAAGAAAGGCAAAATGACCTTAAATCAATTGGTAAATCTAAACAATCAAGAAACAGCGTATTAAAAGAGAATAATAGCAGTGGTTAAATATAGTTTCTAAGTGCAGGTAAAAACATTAACAAGAAATAGTCACTTAGAAAGAGTGTGATTGAAACTTACAGTGCAAGCAATCAACTAAATAGTCATAGTGAAATAAAGCACAGTAGAAACTCATTGCACATAGTTCAAAGTAACACTTCAAAGGAAAATAGACTCAGTTTTTATGAAAAAAACGGAGATGATATAATATTGAAGAGTGCCAAAAAGAAATGTAGAGAAATAAAACTTATCAGTTAATTAGAATGTATTGTAGATGGTAAAACCGAATAAAATTTAATTGAAACTTTGAAAGGACTTTAAGTATAACCGATTACTGAAGAAATGAGTGAAAAATCAAACCCTCAAGTAACCGACGAAGAAAGAACTATAATAAAAAGTCTAGATCATAATTAAAACATAAGTCGACTGCAAATATAGAAGCTTAATTCTGAGCCTATAATTTAAGCTAATGCCCATGAATCTACTCAACTAACAAGTGATAACTAAAATCTCCTAACATAAAGAACGTAAGAATCATAGATTACTTTAACAAGTTGCTTGTCATAAATTGATTATGAAACTGATGAAGATATTGCTGCTCATATTGATTATTGTTTTATTGTTAATTTTCTCAAGCCTAAGCGAATCCAGTGTTTCAAGAAATCTTTGAATTAGCTAATTTTTATCAAACAAGAAACCTGGAAAGAGTAGAATAAAAATAGTTTAATTTATTCCCATTCAGTTAATACGCTTGTCCATAAGATGAAGACGATTATTTATATTTTTTTTATTAATATAATTTTTAATGTTAATAGTTAACGATGATGAAGATGACGAAGATAATTTGCCTACAGTTTATCCACCATTTCTCCCACCAAAGATAGACGAAGATTTAAGATAATATACTCTGGTTTTAGATTTAGATGAAACTCTAATCCATTTTGAAGATGTAAGCTTTTTAGTATTATTTAATTAACTTTTTAGAGTCAAGACAATGAAGACGGCGATAATGAAGTTTTCTACATGGTGAGACCAGGCTTAAACAAATTTCTATCTGAGCTTTCTCAATACTATGAAATAGTAATTTTCACTGCTGCTTTGCAAGACTACGCAGATTGGATATTAAATTCAATTGATAGAAAGAAAGTAATTTCTCATAGACTTTATCGCTAACATTGTAAAAGAAAGAGACATTTCGCAATTAAAGACCTTTCGCTTATTGGTAGAGATCTGTCGAAATGTATAATCATCGATAATATTGGTGAAAACTACGAGTACACTCAACCTGACAATGGATTAGAAATTGTAAGTTGGTATGACGATCTCGATGACGTAGAACTTGAAAAATACGTTTCATTTTTAAGTGAAATCGCACTAAGATAAGAACCCGATGTAAGAGAGGTAATCAAAAGATATAGAGATAATTTTAACTCATATATTTTATCTTAAAAATAAGAGTTTGTTTGAAAGTATGTATAAGTGTCTTTTATTGTTGTTTAATAATTTATAAATGAAGTTTATTACACTAGTTTATCATTTTTGTAAACAAGAACTAATACATAGTATTTTACTTTATATAATAATTGTGTAAGGAATTTAATAGAATCATAATAATAATTTAAATATGAAAAGGTAACAAACTTTAGAAGAAGAGAAATCTAGTTTAAGGGGAACTTAAAAGAGAGATTTCTCAAACGAAGGGCAAAACTTTAGATCAAAGGGTATCAAAGAATAGACTAATTATAAGGAAGATTAAAACTTCCAAAGTCGCAAGAAATTTGAGGAATATGAATAAGAAGGGGAAGATTTAATGGAAAAATGCATGATGAGCTGGCCAAATAAGTACAGTCTTGATTAAATTAAAAAGTATCACGCTTATGTTTGGTCTTTTGGTTAAAATACAAAAGGAGAATTGGGAACTGGTCATTATAATGAAGTTCTGATGCCAGAGAGAGTTAGAGGGCTTCCAAAGCTTAAAGTTATTTTCTTATCAAGTGGAGGAAAACATTCTGGTCTTGTTACTGAGGATGGCAAGCTATGGATGTGTGGATCTAATTTACACGATAAACTTGGGCTTGAAGGGATTACCACAGGATCTAAGAAAACATTTAAACCTGTAGAACTACTAACATAGATATTCATTAAATAAGTAGCATGTGGGGACTATCATACTTTAGCACTATCGAAAGAAGGATAAGTATATGTTTGGGGAGGTAGTTTACATAATGTAAGTAGCTATGAACAAATTAATTTTCCTATAGAAAAGAGGTGATAGAAGCTAAGAACGAAAAGACAATGCAAAGTATAAGCCAGTTTTACTGCAGTCATTTGCAGGCAAAAAAATCAAATAAATTGATTGTGGAGATTTTCATTCATTAGCTTTGGATGATAATGGCACACTTTACTCTTGGGGAGTCGGTGAGAAAGGAGAATGTGGGCATGGAAAGTTTGAAGATCAAGAAACTCCTCAAAGGATTAAATTTTTTGATGGTAAAATAATTACCTAGATAGAAGCAGGAAATCATCACACTTTAGCAATTACAGCAGATAATCAAGTATATGCATGGGGAGATGGTAGATATGGTCAATGTGGTTTTGGTGAATTTGAAAACACTGCAATCCCTTAGTTAGTAAATTTTCCAAGTCAGGGAAACAATACCTCATACTTAGATGATTCAGTTCAGTAAGAGATATTGGAATTTTTCAAAGATCCTCCTAAAATTAAACAAATTGCTGCAGGTGAAATGCATACTTTAGTTCTAACATCAAGTGGTCAAATATTCTCTTTTGGATATAATTAATAAGGACAGTTAGGTCATAACACTGTGGATAATTATTGCAGACCAAAATTAGTTGAAGGGATGTTAAATCATAAGACAGTACAAGTAGCAGCTGGTAGAAATCATTCTCTATGTTTGACGAACAAAAATGATGTTTATGCTTGTGGAAACAACTAATATGGTTAATGTGGTCTCCCTGACAGAGAAATGAGAAAAACATTCAGTCATGTTCTCTCATTGCTTTCAGTTAACTCTTTCAAGCTTTATGCCGGAGGTTTCCATTCTTGGGTTGTACTAGATGAGATGATGCCCAAGAAAGACGAATTCTAGGCATTAAAAGGTCCAGGCTCAGATGATTCTCTTTTAAATTCTCAGGATGGGGAAAATAATTATGATATGGCTGGCAAATCATATATCTCTAACTCAAACTTTTTTCATGACTAAATGAAACACTCTAAATATGTAGTACAGCTTAATTATACTGATACTGCACTAAGCCATAGATTCATAAGATTTGAATTGCCTCTCAACAACTTAGAAGTGGGAAAATCTAAAGTAGAGGAATATATTCGCTAAATATACAAAGAAGAAAGTGGAACAATATATCACAGACTATAAGAAGATTAAGATATTGTTGGTGAACGGGGCCAGGTAATGTCCTCAGCAACTGGAAAATTCGGCAAATTTTATACTCTATAAATTGTGACTGATTTGACTAAAAATGAATAGAATGTTGATCAAAAGCGTGAACTAGTGAAAAATAATTATGACTTCATTGATTAAGTATATGACTTGTTCATTAGACATACATTTGGAGTAGAGAAAATTTGAATATTTAAGTAGATCATTTATAATAATCACGATCTTAAATAAATTAATAATATTTTTATAGAGTAATTAACATGACGAGCTAAGTCTAAATTTATATTTTTACTAAGCTCATATAAAAGTATTTTACTGTATTTTAAACATATAGTAACTTTCATTAATTATTACCTGAACTTATATATTAATAATTGATTTTTTATCCAATAAGCATCATGATGAATATATTTAATTGGCACATTTGTGTTTTTAATTTTAATAGTAGTATATATTATATAATTCCTGATAGTTTTAATTAAAGCATAGATCATTTTAAATAATTAAAAATTACTAACGGATGCCTATTTTCAAATCGTAACAAGTCTTATATATTTATCAAGAATACAAATTATATATAACTATTCTTGATTATTTAATCATTCGCTGGAAATTATAAGTACTTTCTCTAAGTGGTTGGATTTTAGCCTACTAAAACATCTATTGGATTGCAAGTATTTATGAGAGAATAGGATATCAACATGAGTGACTATGAAAAGCAGCTGTGTGCTTGGGCTGCTAATTTTGCTAGAAATTTGGCTGGAGTTTGTCAAAGTAGAATAAAATATTTCGAATTGAGGCCCTATTTAACAAATTAATTTGCTATTTAAATAAATCAATTAGTAATTTTATTTTTATTATTCTTATGCGCCAGTATGAGATTTTAACTTTATCTTAACCACGTCTATAATAATCTTTAATTTCATTACAATTTAATTACTCTAACTTCGTTTTATATGTTTTGATAAACAAATTAAAATGATAATAAAATTGAATTATTTTTTAATTAACTTATATTAACCTTAGTAACTATATTTAAATATATCCTAGCTCTTAGTTGTTGTCCCAATCACTAAATGAGCTGTCTGTCGATTCTGAGTGCTTGAGGGATTGCATTTTGATGGTCAAAATGAATAAACATGAAGTTGTTCTTTTACCCTGCCTTGGTCTTGCTGGTTTTTTTGGCCTAGCCGATCTTGATATCTTTTACTATTACATTTAAAGCTAAAATACCACTTTAATAGCTAAAAGATTTTAATGATAATTTAGGCATTATTTAAATTTCTATTTTAGTTAGTTTATAAATAAACTGTTTTTAAGAAAAAATAGTTTAATCATAAATTTAATAGTCTCGAGCCAGAGCATGTTGTTATATTAAAATTTGTAATTTATCCATAGATTACTCATTAATTTGATAGGCATTTATGCTTTGTATCTCATTATTTCATTATTAAACTATATTTTTAATACTATTTCACACTTTTTGTCTTTTATTAACAAAAAGAAAATACACCCTTCACTTAACATAAAAATTATTAATATTATAATGTGAAAACTTTTGGTTTTAATTTTTAATGTTCTGCTTCAACTTTGCGATCGCCTTTTCAACATTAGCACTCTTAATGTTCACTTCTGAGAGGAAAAGCACTTCATCTTTGTTGTTGTAGATTCTTTCAAAGCTATCCAAGAAGAAATTCACTTTACGGTCTGTGAGAGCTTTCTGCAAGTGTTTTAACTCAAAGAGAGAGATATCGTTTCCAGCTAAATGAAGAGATCTAAGATGGAATAAGGAAATGTCCTCTAGTGGTCCACATTTCTGCATTATTGATCATTAAATAATGATAAATAGTTATAATACTATCCTTTTTAATAGTAGTGCTTGCATAATATCAGTTTGGAGCACACTTTGAAGCTCTTATCTGATATGAAGTTATTCTTGAGGTTGAGTATTCTCAATTTTGACATACTGTCTTACTCAAGAATTGCCTTCATAATGAAATTAGCTCCCTTATCTCTAATTCTATTAGTCTACAGATCTAAGTTCTGAAGAGTTTTACAAAGCTTTACTCCTTCAGCGATGATTTTGGCACCTTCAACTCCAAATTTATTAGAGGACAAAATAAGTGTTTTCAATTCCTGGGAATTTACTAGCAAATGCTTTATGTAATGAGCCTCCTTAACTCCTAGCTTAAGATCTGATAAGTCTAAATGCTCAAGATTCAGTTATTGCTCGCAGATTCTCTTAACCAATCGCGACTTGAAATTGAAATCTTCACTAAGCTTATAATATTATACAATGAAGAAGCTATATTTGATAAAAATCATAGAATTAGTTATCTTGATAGATTTGAAGTTTTAGTATTGCTTGAATACTTTAAGTAAACTAAACATACTACCTGTGAGGTTTGAAATTTCTAGAGTCTCCATATCATGGAAAATTCCATGAGTAATGCTCTTATCATGAACATCTACAGGCTTGTTCAGGATCAAATGGAAGCCTTATAATCCAACAAATCTCTCTTAAACTTTTGACTCTTCTTATGGAGTGATTAATACTTATTGTTAAGCTGCCTTATAAAGCTCCTGAGTTTGAATTCCTGATAATTCCAAAACTAATATAGGATTCTTTGAGGCGGCTCTCTCAGTAATCATCTGACCAATAGCTGATTCGTAACCAGGGTAACTTATTGCTTCTGATAAGTGAAGGTTTTTCAATGTTTTTGAATTTTGAATTGCTGTTATTATACTAAAGCTTGCTGTGATGTTAGTATTGTTCAAATTCAAGGTTTCTAATTAAGTCTTGGAAAGAAGCTCACCAAATAATTTTTCAATCTCAGATTAATTAACCTAAATTTCTGAAAGATTAACGTTTGATAAGTTAAGAAGAGTCAAATTAGGACACTCTGCAAGAGCGGCGATAATGAATATAAATATTAATTGAAAAATAAAAAAATTTTGAGTTCTGATTAAAGTGATTGTTTGGCATTTTAACTTCTCTTAAAGTATTAGAATTGTTCTTAATGATTTGAGAAATTGATTTCGCACCTTCTGTTGGTATATTGCATTTTAGAAGCGAAAAGCTTTCTAAACCTCCAAGCTTAGCATTTAAGAGTTTCAAAGTTTAGGTAGCATCAACACTAAAGTTATCAATTACTAACTCTCTTAAAGTTGCTGATTAACTTTGAATAAACTCAATTAAATGAGCATTAAGGGCAATTTGATTATTCCCTGGCTCAGTATTGATCAAAGTCAAAGACTCTAAATCAAAATAGTTCTTTGAGCTATTCTCTTCTGTTAAGTTTTTTTTAAAATTGGCAATCTAGTTCAGTTTCAGCGTTAATATTTAGAGTAAGAGATTTCAATGTTTTTAATTCTCTTAGAACATTTTTGTTATGGTGAGCAACTCTGATACTTAAATTTAAGTGTTGAATTTCAGCTTCCTTAATCTTGGGCAAAACATTGTAGAAAAATGGTTGCATGTCTGGACAGAACTGATTCAAGAAGAGAGATTACTAGGTGTCTAAACTTGCCTTTAAATCCTTCAAAGACTGAATATATCTCAATCCTTTGACATTATTTTGAAATTTAAAATATTCCTTTCAGTTTTAAAATAATTCTTATATTTTTTATTTAATTAATAACTCTTGGATTGTTCAGATATTGACTTAAGGGCATGCCTAACTTCTCTTGACTATTTTACAATTCAGCAACTTAAGAAGGGGAGAGGTTCTCATTAAGTGCAATAATCTCAGCAACTCCATTAGAAACGGATTAGTTCATACTTTTAGCGAGGTAATCAATTATTATTCTTCTAAAATGAATAAAAATCAAAATTCAACAATTATATGAATCAGTATCTGATTCTTTAGTTTCTTCCAATTCAGAAAACTAAAAAAGTTAATCTTCCTTAATGATCTCAGTAATTCTTGATAGAGGGTCTTCAAGAGGGAAGGCATTTTCCATACCTCCGTGATAGTGCTTTCTCTCAGAGTTCTTGACTGAGTCCTTAAGAATCTAATTAAGCTTGTCAAGTTTCATGGCTGGATAGCCCATTCTCTTGAAGAATTCTTCGAAAGTCTTTACTTTCTAGATCTCCTTGACTGCTTTCTGGAATTCTTCCTCAATTTTAGGGTCAAGTCTACAGTATCTCTTGTCATACTCACTCTTGATTTCGTTGAGATTCTTTTGTTCTTGGCCTCTCTCTAGAAGTTGACCAATGAAGAAGTTTAACAAAAGCATAAGTTAGTGAGATACTTGATTTACTTGGAAAGCTTGATTGCTTAACTCTTAACTGAATTCATTCTGAATAATCTAAAGAAGTTAAGGTACTTTCTTTGAGGTCCAGAGAACCTTTCTGTCGAGAGATTCAAAAAGCAATGGCTTTATCTATATTAAAATACTCACTTAAATAATAAAAGCTGTTTGATTTGTTCAAAGCTGTAGTTATCAGAAACCGACAAAAGAGTCATGAGAACACCTAAATCTGGTGTAAAGTTCTTATGTCTTTTATCCTCACTTTCGATGAAATTTTTGATACGTGTCTCCAATTCTTGTTTCACATTTGGATGATTATCCAACAAAAACATGAATGCTCTATGGAACATAAGGAACATTCTGATTCCCTTAATTGAAGAGTATTCCTTGTTTTCTAATGCTTGCATCACATGAGTGAGCATCATGTAAGGCAAAGTTTTTAGAATCAATGATTCATCAAACTGGTTTGGCTTGTTGGTTACCAACAGACTCAAACATCTTCTAAAATTCTCTAAAGTCTTCTCTTTGTTTTGTACTGCTTGATCACCAAAGAATAGAGGTACCCAATGGGAGAATCTGTGCTTATTGAGAGCTTTTCTAAGGCCTTCTTTGAATTTGTAAATATTTAAAACAAAATAAAATAAATAAGATACATTAAGTATTATTATCGGATTGTTTATTTGAGGTTTATATTTAAATTTTTTTAATATATTGTAAATATAATTTAAAGCAAGTCTTTAATAAAAAAAAATCTAACTTTTGACAATTTTATTAATTAAATATATGGAAATATTCAATTTAATTTTATTTTTAATTAAACTATATTTTAATTGAACGCTTTCTACGACACTAGATCAACTGTGGTATAAATAGCATTTAGTTGCTTAGTTCTAGCAAGCTTGGAGAAGGCAATACCAGTGCCTAACTCAGTTTACTTTACATTTAGCTTAGTATGGAAACAAAAAGTCTCTTCTATCATTCTCTCATCCTCAGTTAGAGAAGCAAATGTCTTTGGACCTCCCTCAAGGATGCACTAGAAAGGTGGCCATACCTTGTTTTAAGAGGCATCATGATCGCATGATGGGCATTTGTACTATCTTGCTTATTCCATTTCCTTAATGCTTAAGTATAATCAAATCAATAAAATTATTAAATTAATGACTGCTGAATTCTTTTTAAAGCTAAGCATGCTTTAGTTAATCACTAAGTACTACTAACTTAGCTAAACATTTTTATTTATTTGTAAATGATAAGAACAAATTAAGTAAAACTTTCTAAGATATAGAAATTTGCATAAATGAAACTAATAAAGTTAATTTGCCTCAAAATAATTATATAAAATTTATATTTAATGATAGTGAAAATAATTTTTGTTACAGTTTTTTCCATAAAACTTTAAGCAAATCTAATTTTTTCTATTTAATTAAACTTGAGTAATTTTGATCTTGGGTTGTTGTCTAGGATCAATGTCGTATAAGCAGAACTGCATTTACATGAGTATCGAAAATACTGAATATCCGGAGCACCAGTCTCCATCAGTCATCTCCGACGTGAATCTTCTCTTGTTAAAGAAAGGAGAGCTGAACTCGTTCATCTGCATGAAAGTGGGAGGATTGTTAGGATAGTCTTTAGGAAAAGTGATCTCAAGATGAAGAATAGCTCCTTCATATGGAGATCCCTCTGGGCCAGTGATGTTTGCATGCCATTTCATAAAGTTATCTTTCAGGGGTTAGGCTGAGATACCGAGAGTAGGATCAACTTTCTCCTCCATTTCTTCCAGATCTAGAATTAGTCTCTTCTCTGTGTAGTTCAGAGCCCTTGTTTTCTCAATTGATTTGATGAAGTTGTTACGAACCTCACTTTTAGTGTTACTTTCCATATTAATAATAAATAAGATTATATCTTTAAATGAAGATGATATCCTATAAGTTATATATCCTTATATATTATTGACAAACCAATACAAAAATATATCAAGTTATTAAGAGACCCAATACAATAATAATTTAAGATGCATTAATTTATTAATATCGGTATTTGTCAGATAGCAACAAATCTTTAATGGTTGGGTTATATTACAAATAATCTTTAAAAAAAAAAACATAATATTACTGAAAGTTTATGATTTTTAAATAATCGGAAAAATTATAAATTATTAGTATAATGGGGCAGTTATTAGAATTCAATCTAATTAACAATATTCATTCATAATAAATATTTTATGTTTAATGGTTATATTTCCTCCTTCTTAAACTGATGATGAATACAAATAATGACTAAATTCAATTATGATTAAGTAATAATAATAAATTAATTAATTAAACGAAATGAGATTGAATTACACTTTCATTGTTTTAGTGAGCTTTCTTATCATGACTCTCTCTGTTGAGGCAGCACCTCTTGTGAAGAAGAACATTAAAATTCTTATATTATATATTAATGAATATTTATAAATCTGAACACCCAGACATTCATTCAGAATATTTTCACTCTGTTTTGGGCTCAATCAAACCTGACATTTTGCATAGTGGGATCAACTTGGATGCTATTATTGGGAGATCAAGGAGGTTATTTCAATAGATGCTTCGATAATTTCATCTCTACTGCTCTTTTTTATTGAAAATTTTATATATATAAGCAACATCTTAACTTTAACAAAGAGTTTATTCACATACTAATATTAATTGCTTAAAGTTTTCCTACGTAAATATGTGAATTATTCAGGGTAATCATTTGAATTTAATATTTATTTATATCATAATGTCTGTTACACTAAAATATAATACTTGTCAGAGAAGATTGCCTATTTCTATATTCTATATTTAGTTAAGTTTATAAAACAATAGATTTTTTAAATGATTTATTGGTTAAACTTAAATGTTAACTATTCAAACAGCTCATCTTGTTTTGATTTTACATTCTCATAGTTTTATTATAAAGCTTGTTCAATTTAGAGGAGCCAATTCTTTGATTTGAGACCAAAATTGCAAAAATACTGCACCATCGTCATAGAAAAGCTGAGCGATCCAAAATGGTCCGATTGTCACAACATGCAAGAAGAAGTATGCGAATATTAACATGATGTTTCTGAAGTATTTCAGAATTATTGATTTATCAGAGGGAACAACTTGCACCAGAGTCGAAGTCAAACCTTCAAAAGAAGTTCCTAGAGTATTTAAAACTGTGTGATGAAGCATTTTTATTAATATTTTATTACATTTTACATAGAAAATAATTACATTAAGGGTTCAAATAAAGATTTTAAAATTGAATTTTGATATAAAACTATTTGCGATTAACAAGATTTTAACTTATTTTATCTGAGAAACTAAGCTTAATCATTTATAGAGAGCAATTTTAAGTAACTCAATAATGGTTGAGAGCATCTGTGAAACTTTGTTGATGTATACTTTATTAATCTTTCCTCTTGCAACTTATCTAGCAATCAAAATTATGATCACTAATTAGAAAAATCTCTTTGCTGCTGTTGCTTGTGAGAAGTTAAGATAAGTTATAAGCGATTTCATCAATCTTTGCTTGTCAGGAGTGAATGGTGGGTACAATTAACTGTATGGATACATCTTCATAATTTGCTTATTGAGAACTGATTTTCCATTTGAAAAGTTTTTGAATCCTTCATATCCATGATGTCTGCCATAGCCGCTATATCCAACTCCTCCAAAAGGTAAGTCACAGTTCATAGCTTGGAAAAGTGCTTCATTGCTAACATACATACCAGCAGTTGTTTCTCTTTCTAGTCTCTTGTAAGCTGTACCACTTTAATTTCCGAAATAATAAAGAGCTAATGGCTTTTCGCCATCATTAATTGTCTTAATGACTTCATCGATAGTTTAAAAGGTATAAATTGGTAGGATTGGCCCGAAAATTTCATCTTTCATAACTGCAGAATTTCTATCAGGATTTAAAATTAGAGTTGGAGTGAGATTCTTGTCTAAGTGAGCGTTTCCATTTCCGATGGCGACATTTCCACCATGGTTTTCAAGAAGAGCACACAATCTATTATGATGGAAATCATTGATAACTTTTCCCATTTGTCCAACATTCTTTCCATCGTCAAACATAGTCTTGATTTCTTTCTTCATCAATTCAATGAACTTAGATATTTTTGAGACATGAACCAAAGCAAAGTCAGGAGCAATGCAAGTTTAACCAGCGTTAAGGAATCTTCCTAGGCAGATTTTCTTTGCAGCGTACTCTAGATCAGCACTTTCATCCACAACTGTGGGACTCTTACCTCCCAATTCTAAAATACATGGAGTGAGATTCTTGGCTGCAGATCCTGCTACAAGCTTACCTTTCTCAGAACTTCCAGTAAAGCATATTAAATCAAATTTCTTTGAAGTCAAAGCTTTTGCGATTTCTATTTAACCTTCAATTGGTACATAGCAATTTGAGTCAAGATGTCTGACTATAAGTTTCTTAATGACGTTCGAAGTAAAAGCTGAAATTTCTGATGGCTTTATTAGGGCTACATTTCCAGCAGCGATTGCATTGACAAGTGGACCAAGAGTGGTAAAAATGGGATAGTTCCATGAACCAATAATTAATACGCATCCGAGTGGTTCATAGACAATCTTGCTTGTTGCTGGGCCTACTGTCATAGGTGTATCTACAAAAATATCTTTCATCCAGTTCTTTAAATTAGCAATGTTATGATCAATTTCGCTTATCAAAACTGATACTTCAGCAAACCATGTTACAAATGCTTCTCTGCCAAGGTCTTTTTGAATAGCGTCACAGATATCTTTCTCCATAGTTTAAACACCTTTCTTGAAGTTCTACAATTAAGCAAGTCTAAATTCATATGGTCTAGTTTTGAGAGTAGCATAAGCTCTTCTGGCTTTGTTGATAGCAGGATCAATAATTGAGGGATCGTCTTTGATAACAGGTAGACTCATTTTATTAAATGTAATATTAAACTATAAAAGATATTCTATTACTACCAAATTATTAGTGTCACATAGATTATCCTAATACGTCAATATATATTTTCTCACTATATTTTTAAAATTAAGCTTTTCTTTTGTAAATTAATGTCAAAATTAATTTGTATATATAATTTTAATAAATAAAAAGGGAACTAATATTTACCCGCCTAATCGGATAAGTTTTCTTGTAAGAAATGAGTATCAAGGAATATTTTGCTATACCAATTTTAAAACAGAAAGTCTTGGACTTTTTAAAAGCAAAGGGAGATTTCTAGTAACTTCACTAGAAGCATAAGCGATCATTTAGAGCTCACATTGCTGAACAGGATGGGGATTACTTTATTTGTGACGATTAGCACTAGATTAAGTGCGTTTTTAGCAACTAATGCAAAGAGAAATTCGAGCAATGTTACCCAAGTAAATCAATTGTAGATTTATGATTAATATTTTTTATGTTAATTTTATTAATTTATAATCTTAGAATAATCAATAGGTTTAGCGTCAGGATATACAACATTCAAAACAAAAATATTTAATTTAGATAAAAAGTTTGATTTAGTAATAATAGAAATTAATTAGTGATAAATTTAATATAATTGAAACTTCATAAATTTAGAATTTTAAATATCTTTTTTTTTTCTCTCACTTTTATAGTTTTTATTTTATATAAGATATAATAATTAGTATTATTTCACATTAACCGCTATATAGTATAGTCAAATTTTTGTCTAAACCTAAATATTTACTTATCTAGAAAACTTTTAACATTTTTGATTAAAATTATTATATAATATTTTTATTAATAATTCATCACTAACAAAACTAAAAATTACCAAAATTATAATGAAATTGAAATTAATGTCTAGTAGAATTAATTAAAATAATAAATTTACAAATTGCATAAATTATTTATTATAGATATTTCATAATAATTTAAATAATCATTCATCAAGTAAAGCTCAATTGATATATAAAACAACTTTAAATATAAATCAAGCATTGAATATAATTTTTATTAAGATTTTTGTGTTTTTATTGTAAATATGCTAGTTTGCGTTCAAGAATACCAGTTAATTTTGCAGTCTTAAGATTTGGAAAGTGGTTAAAAACGAGTGATAAACAAACCTGGTGAAAATTCACTAAACGAGAAGATGAGACTGGGAAATAAACTAGAAGTAGTCATGGAAATCAACGAATTACAAGTGATATCTTTTGATAGATTCACTCTCAGACAGTGCTAATCAATTGACTATGATGAATCAATCAGAATACATATCAATTTCGTCTCTCATTTCTTGAGCAAAAAAAGTTTCATATTTTTAACTATAGATGATCATAGTTTGATAGAAGAGTGCAAGTCACTAACACTCTTCCCAATTACTAAAAATCTATTAACAAGCGAGAGTCTAAAGTTAAATCTATATTATTTGTAAATTTAATGTAATTCACTAGGTTTACTTAGGCAGAATAAAATAGCATACAATAATCATCAGCAAGTCTAGTAAAATCAATCGTTACCTAACAATTACAATAAGCAGACTCCTTAATAAAACAATTCAAATGTATATGAACAACCAAGGAGAAGATTTGATTCATCAGATTATTATGACACTAAACCCATCGAAGATAAAATTAAAGAGAAGGATCCTTATAAGCCAATTGTAGAATTTAAGAGTAATCAAAGCATGAAGCAATTCGATAAAGAAAGTGCTGCTAAAAGACAAAAACTAAAGAGAAAACTAGGAAAAATTCTAGAAGATAAAAATTAAGATGGTTTCTTGAGTTGTGAAGGGACATAGGACAATGAAATGATCGAAAATTTGGGTACAAGTGATAATGATTCAGCGCATAACTCATAAATATTACAGCCAATAGTGTAGATTAGAAGTTTCAATCCTCACTTGTAATCTCAAAAAGGCAATAATCATCATTCTATTGGGCATACTTAGAAATAAGAAGAGCTTAAGAAAATCGATGAGGCAATGGAAGACTTCGATTTCAATGAGGAAGATCTAGAAGAATTTGAGGAAGAAATGAAACAAGGAAAACATTCTTACTAGAATAGTCTAGAGTTTAACAAGAAAACTAAGTAAGACATAGCGAAGTAATCACAATAATCTCATAAGAAGCAGTAAAGCTAAAAATCTTAGACAAATCAGGCAAAAAACAGTTAAGATAGTATAAACAAAGACATCTTGCAATCTTCAAAGCTTCACTAAGAAATCTTGAAATCGAGAGAAAATTCACAAATGATTTGGAATAAGTAAGAAGAAGAGAATTATAGACATAATGATGATATTCAGGCGAGTCTTCATAATATACTCGGAGATGCGAATAATGATTAGGATGATGATATTTAAAGCATGGGTGATATTGATAATAAGCAAAAGTAGTTGACTTAGCTTGGGAGAGATGAAGATGCTATATCAAATTCTGATTCAGTTCTAGAATAAGAGAAAATTTTGAAGGAAGTTGAGGAAGAAAAGAATAAGGATAGAGTTGAATTGGATATAAAATTAACTAGAGAGCAGGAGCTCCAAGACTATAATTAAATATAAATGGAATAAATATTTAAGGCTTAAATATGTTATTATAGTTGCTAATGTTCGGGAGTTTGCCACCTGAAAACATGCTAGGATTTGGTTTGAATAGTACTTAAAATCAAAAGGAATTCATAGAATATAAGAAGCAGGGTCAAGGAGGTCAAAATTCAGAATCAAAGAAAACTGTACCCAAAGAAAAAATACCTGAAAGTTAGGATGATTTATTGGATTTTCTGGACGATAGAGATGATGATGAGAGATAAAAAGACAATCTATTCAACAATCGTGCCTTAAGGAGTTAGAGTAATAAAAATCCTTCTCAAGTTTCTTCTGTTTCGAAAAATAAGTAATCTTAACAAGTAGATTCATAATAAAAGTCGCAAAAATCTCAGAACAAAACACCAAAAGTATCCTAATAAGATTCACAAAAACAAAAGACACCAGCAAAATCAGCATCAAAATCTGTATAAAAGCAAAGTCCAGCTTAGCCTCCTAAAAATTAGAGAAATTTGTTTGATTTCATGTAACCTAAGAGAGATGTCAAGATGGAGTAGAAAAGTTAAGAAAAAGATAAGAAATAAGCAGTCTAACACAGTGTTTCACAAAGTTCTGATAAAGATGCTTAAAGTGATAAAAGTTAATTTTATTGAGATGGGTCAAAATGTTATTCTAATAAATTGGATAAATCCTCATAAATTCATACCCTATATTTATGATTATTTAATCTCAACAGGGGATTTAGAAAGGATTGATATAACAGAAGGCCTAGCAGAAGAATGCATCTGAAAAAATATTACAAAAAACAGCAGCTGTAATAACCCCATCAAAGATAACAAAGATGGAACCACCTGCACCCAAATAACCCAAATAATAAGCAAAATCTGATACTAAAACCAAAGTAGACACAAAAAAAGTAAGTGCTGCTGCTAGCAAAACAAGAAAGAAATGAGTTAAATAAAATGGGAATGTGGATAATTCACTCTAAATAAATTAAATCTAATTTGGATTATTTAATCAATTTACTTCAAATTTTCTTTTTTTATTAATGTACTTATTCCTTAGCATTGTGCAATCTGATATATTTATAGTGGAAACAATAAAATCATAATCAAATGTTGATAGTAATAATAGGTTACCGCTGATTACTGTGATGAATTAAACTAAAAATCAATCAGCATTTACTGTATTCCCAGCTGCTCCTCCTGCTCTGGCTTAAGCTCCACCAGCACCTGTATTAGCTGATATCAATAATTTGTAGCATTGGCATTTCCAGCAGCGGCTCCACCATTGGCTTCCTTAAAAAAGAAGTATTTTTTTCCATTGCATCAAGCATTTCTGAATCTTCACCATTTTCTTCTTCCATAGCACTTATATTCTTTTGTATAATACCTGTAATTAGGAAACTCTGTTTAACCATAAATAATTGTAAAATAAAATTTATATTTAAAGTCTATCAAGAATAAAGTATTAGCTGCTGCTCCAGTAGCATAGTATATATTAAAATACTAATTGGCTTCTCTATTCTGATCATCTTAATCGGAGTCCCATCCTTCCATTGAAACAATTGATTCCATAGCCAGTCTTTCATACTCTGATTTTGCAAAACGGTCCCATTCACTAAATAAAGTTTTAAGAATATATAATCATACCTGTATAAAAAAAATGTATAAGAAACTCTGTTTATTAATGTTTGATGGCAAAGAGATCCCTCGTCTCATAGGCAATAAATTTATTAAGATTTACTAAGCAGTTAAAGAATATACCAATTTGTGCGTTGAACTTCTTTAACTCTTAAAATGGAAAATGCCCTTCTTTTTTGGGTTTGATCATGTCATTCATTTAACACAACAAATCAACGAATAAGATGGGCTCAAAATAATTAACTGTATTAAATGATGTTTGTAGCTCATGATTAAGATATTCAAGTCTATGGACTTGTTCCTCGTAGAAATACTCCATTTCGTGTGGAGTAATGATATCATTCTAATCTAAGTCAATAATTGAGTACCAGTAAGACAAACTGCGATGAGTTGTTTTATCTTCTTCTGAAAGCATAAACCATACGAAATCCTCATATCCCATTTTATCCTTGACACCTGACTTGAACTTCCTTGGAATTTACTCAAATATTCTATCAACTGCCTTCCTTGAGAGAGCGTGACCTTCATACCTACTGAAATAAATTTTAATTGATGTTGAAATTATACTTTTATTTCTAATATACATTTTGCTTTAAGTAATTGTCAAAGTATTTATAAATTAAAATCTTCTTTGTCTATTAAGAAGTCGTGATCTGTATCTAACTCCCAAAATCTGCAATAGAGGACATAGAAATGTTCATATGAAAAATATTCTCTGATTTTATTAATATCTTCTTCAGCTGCAACAGTGAAAAATACATCCTTTAAATTCGATCTCTTGAAGTCTCTGAAAGTAATTTTACCATCATCATTTGAATCTACCAGATAAAATATTCTCATACCTACTGTATCAGCATACCTATCTTGAAACTCTGGAGTTTGTTACAAAAATTCTAAACCTGGGTGTGTCTCTAGCAGCTATTTGAACAATGGTTTTAAATCATCGCTTTAAATATATTCTACTCCAGGCTTTGCTATAACTTTAAACATTCTTTTTTTAACGCAAATTTTCTCAAAGTCTTTCCTCCAGAAATGCAAGAAATGCTGCTTGTTTATTTTTTCTGCCTTGCCAGAATCAATTCTATCGAATAGTACACTATTGAAAAACTTTGGTAGCCCACAGACTTCTGTGGTTATTTACTCAAATTCCTCCTTCTTCAATTCTGGTTTTCCAGTGAATATTTTCTCAATTAATTCCTCTGTAGTTTTGACTTCTTCCGTTTCCAATGGCTTGCCCTCTGGATAGTAAAACTTGGGAATATCTGGCTGCTTTATTTGATGCATCTACTGCATTTGCTGTTATTGATGCTATACTATGGGCTAACCTTGTGTAACTCCAGTTTATTGCATTTATTAAGGACCGCCAGGTTATTATTTTTCTAGAAGTTATTGCTACCTCTATCTCACAATTTAAGCCATAGCTTCAGTGTCTGTCTTTGCAAATTTGTCATTATAAGGATTTTTAATTGTTGATTTCGTTGGACTGCCGTATGATGATGGGTTTATTTGAGCATTCTCAGCATCATTAAGCATTTAGGATTAGGGCTAAGTTAGCCTTGGGTCTAAGAGATATAAAGAACATAAAAAAATAAAGATTAGCAGTTTACTTTGGACTCATAGTTCTACCCATAAACTTTTCACCAGAGGGTGATCTTGGAGGAGTTTACCCCTTTGGAGACATCTGAGTTTATATCTTTGAAATGAATATAGGCGAAGGGTAGTTCAATCCAGAATGCCCATTTGTTTGGATCTCTGTTATGAAGGAGTTAATTAGTTTGTTCGTTTGTGGAGCTGATATCCATTTATAAACTCCAAAAGAGCACTTATTTCCCATACATTTTATAAAAACATTCAATAAAAATGAAAAATTTACAATAAAATATCAGTAAATTCCTTGAAATTTATATCCACTTATTTACTTATTATAATTTTATTCTAAAAAAATCCTTAACAAGATGGCTTGATTAATTAAATTAAAAAATAGTTCCTTTTATTATAATTCATAAAATGAGTTAAGCAAAATATCATTAATTGTTCTGAGACAAGTTAAATTATTTACTTATTTTGTAAGAATATTTCTTATTTCATAGTAATAAGATCATAATATTTATTAAATATCAAACACTATTCTATTTATATATAAATATTACAGTAGATTTGCTAAATTTATTGACTTATTTCTGAATAATGTTTCCAAATAATTAAATCGCTCATAAAGAGAGATAGTGAGAAATTGGATTTGATTTAAGGAAGAGAGAGTCAATTTATTATTTAGCCAGTTGATACCGCACGTGATGCGAGTATGTGCCATTCTATAGTTCAACCATTACAAAATACTCAAAATCAAAATCAAAATATATAAATTCGAATCTATTAAATCGATTTCAATTACCTCTCGCTTGAATTGCTTAAATTAATATTTAGATTAAGTATTGAATCAATTAAATGATCAATAAATAAATCACAAATATTTCTTGATATTATCATAGTCAGTTAGACCAAAACTAGACCTTAAAGTGAGACTGTTGACTGAGTTATAAACTTCACTTAGATTTTGAATCCTTCTTATCTTGAGTTATTTAGATTTACTAACTCTCTGTATAATTTATTTCTATTTCTTATTTGGTAAAGTCTCTTTATTAAGTTTTTATTGGTTGAGATCGTCAGGTTTGAAGTCTAGATCATTATTAATTAATCTCTGTGAATTAATATCAATTTTTTTATCATTTTCATCTTGAGTTAATGGATTAAAGTTTATAGATTCCTTATCTAACTGTAAGTTAGATCGATTTCTTTCTGATAAAATGTTCAAACCTGACGGAGCAAAAGCATTATCACTATTGACCATTAAAAACCCCAAAACCCTTTCAGTAGTTTGATTGAGTTTTTGATTGATAAAAGTAGACTATTAGTGCATACTTTATTAGGGTTTTAATAGGGTTTATGTAGGGGTTTAATGTTTAAATATTAGTATTTTAAGTGAGTATAACAAGCGAGTTTTTAAAATATTTCACACAAACATAAGCTTAGAGTCATGTGGCAGTTCTCTGAATTTTATCTTTCTAAGTTGATGTTTGATTGTTTCTATTGTTTGTTAATTCTCTTAGCTTGGCTTGATAATAGTTCAGTATGCAAGTTCTCTGAGACCTCCATTTATTTTATTTTTATCGAGATAATGTTTGATTCTTTGCTTAGAATCTCTCTCACCCCTGCAGCTAAAGTAATCGTTTCTTGGCATGTCGCTCTCTATTATTATTACTGCAAGAGCCCAGATATCCCATTAAGTGTCTCCATCTCTCCAATCCTCTCTCTCTGGGAAATATCCAGGAGTGCCGTATACATTTCCTTATGCAGAGGCTTGCACTCTTTGAGCTCTGTTGAAGTCAATAATATAAACTCTAAGAGGCTGAAAGTTCATCATGATGTTCTCTGGCTTTAAGTCTCAATGAACATAACCTAGCTTGTGAAGCTTTTCAATCCCTTCAACTATCTGCTATACTATCTAGCTAATTTATCTCTGACATCTATTGTGAGATAAGATTTCTCTGTAAGTCATTTCAAGTAAAGGAAGCCTGAAGGCTACATGATCTTTACCAAGTAAAATAGCATCAAGCTAGATGATATGCCTACACTCATTTAACTTTGCCTTTTAAAGAGAATAATATTCATTAGCAAATTCCAATTGGAACTTGTCATCAGCAAGGAAGTAATTGAAAGGATATATCTTATAAGCATATTATTCATCAGTAATGACTCTCTTCTCTATTTTATCTTCAAGAGTGAGGTAGCTTTCTAGGCAAGATCTAAGTCAATAATTTTTAATATGGGAATCTTCATTGCCTCTATTTTAACCATAATTTTGTTGATCTCAGAGACTGGAAAGTTCTTGACTGCTTTCTTCATTTTAACTTACTTCTAGACTTCAACTCTAAGAGACTCCACTGGGTTTCTTGATCTTCTCTTTTAGAGGAATCTATTCCCTGTAGGTTCATGAATAAAGACAAAACTTTAATTTTGCTTTTTCTTTAAGTGCACTTTGAGGTCTCGAATATGATAATATGGCTTCT
>ARYC01003800.1:0-49801 GCA_000711775.1 Oxytricha trifallax
AAAGAGAAGCCAGCTCCCTCTAAAGAATTCTAAATGTAACTTATATTTTCATTAACTTAACTACAAAACTTATTTATATACATTCACTCTCCCTTCTTTAGCACTTTTTTATGCCAACTAATTATCAACTCTCTTAGCTGAACTTTTTATAAAATCGACTGTATCAATAGGTAGGTCATGCATCAGGTGGTATAGCAGCAGTTTCTTATAATGACCTTTTAGTATACCCCAGTAGAATTCAATTCCATTAAACTATGGACTGTAAGGCACATTGAACACTGGCGTTATTCTAAGTTGTTCATAACTCTTCCTTGTTTCTTTTGTCTTATGAACTGAAAGATTATCAACGAATAGTATAATCTCTTATTCAGGGTACTTCTCTCTCAGCTGCTCTAAGAAAAATATACTGCTCTGTCTTAATAGACCGAGGATGAATGACATAAGTTTCTAAACCAGCATCCTCGCTAATACCTCCAAGAATTGCCATTGTTTATACCTTTACCTTCTAGTCATATACTTCTATATTACTATGCTTCTTATGCCAAGACTTCTAGATGAAAGTGTTGAAGGTAAACACAGCCTCATCAGCATGAATAAACTTAATATTATTATATTAGGCTCTCTGCATTTAATTATAAATATAATTTAAGTTATTGTTGTAAAATGGCAGAGTGAAATCAATCACTCTTTTGATACGATTAACACCTTTGTAATATATACCATTTCGTTTCTAAATGTTTGCAACAGACTATGGAGAGATCTTCAACTCAGGGAACTGGCGGTGAAACATAGTAGCTCGTTGATCGAGAGAGAAGTGAGCCCAATACTTCAAAGTCTTATCATTAATAAGATAGTCAATATGCTTTTATAGAAACTTTGACTTCATCTTAGGCATAGAATTCAGCTATTATTGCTTTAGTTATACTGCTATAAGACAGTGGGATCGAACAATTGATGGACTTCGCTTTAAGAGCAGTGCAATAGACTTATAGTTCAGTACTGGTTTGACTTATTCACTGTATATATCACATCCTAACGCAGTTTAAACACTAAATCTATATACGCTTCATCATAAATAGACCCCCAAAAGCTTGCTATTTTTGTCTCGCATTTAATTAATAACCCCAACCCCTAACAAATTCCCTACAAATAAAAGCACTTATAAACCTCATTAAGGGGTTTTGGGGTTTTGATTCTTGTATTTATTTAAAGACTCATAGTAAAATTAATTATATAAATAATAACTCGATAACTATTCAAAACCCCAAAACCCCTTAATGAGGTTTATAATTGCTTTGATTAGTAGGGAATTTGTTAGGGGTTGGGGTTATTAATAGGTTTTAATGTGAAATTTATAGTAAATGTATTTAATTTAATCACTCAAATGCACTTTAGGATCATGTGGGAGTGGTCTAAAGTCTATCTTACTTAACCACAACTCTATCTGCTCTAATATTATGTCTGATCTAGAGTTTGGTCTTAATATTATTGATTCTGCCATTTATTTTAATGATTGAGAGACTCTGGTTTTGTCTATAAATTACTTGATTCTTTGCTTAGCATCTTTCTCACACCTGGTAGAGTAGTAATCTTTGCGAGGCATATCGCACTCTATTATTATTGCTGCTAAAGCCCACACATCCCATTAATAATCCCCATCTCTCCAGTCTTCTCTTTCAGGATAATAACCTGGAGTTCCCATAACACTTCCTAGCCTTGATACTTCCACCCTTAATGCTCTGTTGAAGTCAATAATTGCCACCCTTACAGGTGAGAAGTTTATCATAATATTCTCAGGCTTCAAATCTCTATGAACAAAACCTAACTTATGTAACTCTTTTATACCTTGTAAGGTTTAGGTTGCTATCAAAGCAAGCTACTTATGATTCCTTTGATCAGTAATGAAATCTCTGAGGGTCATTTCATATAGTGGCAGTCTAAAAGCAGCATGATCCTTGGCTAGGAGAATAGCATCTAGTTTGATTAAGTAATTACACTCTTTAAACTTTGCTTAAGAGAGTACTTGATACTCATTTTTAAACTCCATCTAATATTTATCATCACTTAAGAGATAGTTGAAGGGATACACCTTGTATGCGTATTGATGATCATTGATAACTTTCTTATCAAATGAGTCTTCTTATTTAAGGAAGCTTTAAAATGAAATGTCTAGGTAAATTTAGGCCAGAACAGGAATCTTTTTATATTGAATTATAATCATGATTTTTGTGATTTCGGAAGCTAGTAGGTTGAGTGATTTCCTCACATATTCTGATTCACTAGCTTGTTCGAGCTCTACCACTTTCGAATATTCTCTTGCTTTTCTTTTGTTTAGTAGCTTCAATTCATCTTTATGCTTTTCAATTTCTAACTCTTTCTTGTGAGCTTTTAAAAGATGCTTCCTTAAATCTCTTGTATGATCATACTGCTTATGGCACTCGAAAGCATTCATACTTTCCGTCGATTTTATCGTGCTTTAAGTATACAGTTTGCTTGGCTTCTCTATGCTCTTTCATATTCCTATACCAACTAGATTTATAAGCGAAATCTTTCTCACACTTCTCGCAAAATTACACTTCTACTTCTTCAGTCTGTATAGGAATTTCACTAATACCTTTCTCCTCCTCTCTATCTCCCACACATTTGTTTGCCATTTATTTTCTATTATTAATATCTATTTTAATAACAGAGACCTCAAGTGATAGCTCTGGTAGTTCCTTATGAGAGTTCATCTCACAGCTATCACACTTTTTATTGACGCCAAAGGTAAGTCCCATTTAGTTTGATGGAAGTGCTGTTGTTTTTTCTTAAAATGTTAGCGCTCATATTTAAATTTGAATTTAAAATTATAAAACTGCCTCTATAACTGAGAGTTTATATGAGAGCTTTCCAAGCCTACAAATTTCAAGGGAGGTTTTAAGAGTGTTAGAGAAGATATAAGAGTGCTAAGAGACGAACCAGCTTTAAATATAGGTAAGAAAGTAATCATTTTTAGTATCAATAATAAGTTGATTACAGCATGTACCAATTTAGGAGGCGCACCTAATTAAGTACGTACCGTTTTAGGAGGTATTTTGTCATTTTATGATTAAAATTAGGGTGCTCCTAATTAAGTACCAGCATTAAGGAAAGCTCCTAATTAAGTACTACAAATTTAAATTAAAAAATATGGAACTATAACAGTAGAAATAGATATCAATCTCTCAAGTTTAAAACAAGTTCTCAAAACCTTCTCCATATCCTTCTTAGAGGTTGACCTCCTATAAGATGCCCATATTTAATAGTAAGTTTTACAGAGGTATATAATTGAAATCAATAAACTTAAATTTGAATATCATTTCTAAGATCTGTAAACAAGATGGAGTCAATGAATGATGCAATGAAAAGAGTGCAAGCACAAGAATTGATTCAAAGATTTAGAAGCAAGGAGGATTTTTATCGCTACCTTATGCAGCAAGGTAATGAACTCATAATAACTCACCTTGATTATGTAGTTGGTTTGTTCCTGCAAACGATGGAAGGTACTAAAATTTCATTCCTAAGAGCGATACTCTGCGAAGAGAAGAAAGCATTGAAAACTTAAGATGTAAAGTTTGCAGAGATTCCAAACTATCCAGAAATCTCAGTGACTAACTTATATGATGATGCTATGAACGACCAAGAAGTTTCGCCGTACCTGCCTACTAAGAAACACTTGTCAAATAAACTACCTGAAAGAAACTATTTCTTTGGCATACTTGCAACAATCAAAGGTGATTACTTGAAAGAAATAATTCAAGAATCTCATAAGAAAAGTACAGCATCTCTTCAGAAGATAAGGACAAACAAGGGATCAAGATAAGTGAGAGCTGGCTATCAGAGCTGCAGAAGCACCCTTATATTTCAAGTAAGATTTGCAGCTTAACTCTTTAGAAAAATCTGGTACTGGCATCTTCTTGATGAAGGAATAGAGCAAGCTTCAAAGACAGAGAAAGTCGCAGACAAAGTATGAAGTTAGCAAGAGACTTTATTCAAATACTTAGCCTCCAGAGTCAATGAACATAGATGCTGGAGCTGGCAGCAAGAGAAGAAACCTAGGCCAAGCAAGCCTTAAGAGGAAGAAAAGAAAGAGAAGCCAGCTCCAGCTAAAGAATTTCAAATGTGACTTATATATTCATTAACTTAACTACAAAACTTATTTATATACATTCACTCTCCCTTCTTTAGCACACTTTATGACAACTAATTATCAACTCTCTTAGCTGAACTTTTTATAAAATCGACTGTATCAATAGGTAGGTCATGCATCAAGTGGTATACAGCAGTTTCTTGTAATGACCTTTTAATATACCCCAGTAGAACTCAATTCCATTAAACTATGGACTGTAAGGTACGTTGAACAATGGCGTTATTCTAAGTTGTTCATAACTCTTCCTTGTTTCTTTGATCTTATGAACAGAAAGATTATCAACAAACAGTATAATCTCTTATTCAGGGTACTTCTCTCTCAGCTGCTCTAAGAACTTATTATACTGCTCTATCTTAAAAGAGCGAGGATGAATAACATAAGTTTCTAAACCAGCATCCTCGCTAATACCTCCAAGAATTGCCATTGTTTATACCTTGACTTTCTAGTCATATACTTCTATATTACTAAGCCTCTTATACCAAGACTTCTAGATGAAAGTGTTGAAGGTAAACACAGCCTCGTCAGCATGTATAAACTTAATATTATTCTAGTAGGCTCTCAGCATTTAATAATAAATATAATTTAAGTTATTATTGTAAAATGGCAAAGTGAAATCAATCACTCTCTTGATACGATTCACACATTTGTAAGAGATACCATTTCGTTTATAGATGTTGGCTATAGAC
Source organism: Oxytricha trifallax (assembly GCA_000711775.1). Lineage (NCBI taxonomy): Eukaryota > Ciliophora > Spirotrichea > Sporadotrichida > Oxytrichidae > Oxytricha > Oxytricha trifallax. The sequence continues at coordinate 4,855 of ARYC01003800.1, forward strand.
TAAGCAGAGATCTTCAACTCAGGGAATTGGCGATGAAACATAGTAGCTCGTTGTTCTAAAAAGTGAGCCCAACTTCAAAGTTTCCTCATTAATAAGATAGTCAATATGCTTTTATAGAAACTTTGACTATCTCTTAGGCTTAGAATTTGGCTACTATTGCTTTAATTATAGTGCTATAAGACAGTGGGAGCGAACAATTGACCGACTTCGCTTTAAGAATAGTGCTATAGACTTATAGTTTGGTACTGGTTTGATTTATTCACTGTATATATCACATCCATAGCGCAGTTTAAACACTAAATCTATATACTCTTTATCATAAATAGACCCCAAAAGCTTGCTATTTTAGTCTCGAATTTAATTAATAACCCCAACCCCTAACAAATATCCTACTAATCAAAGCACTTATAAACCTCATTGAGGGGTTTTGAGGTTTTGATTGCTCACTCACACAAGTTTATTTTTTATTATTTATTGTTAAAAAGTTTCTTTTTGCTGAAAAAAAGAAAATATTAAGTTTTGGAGTGTTTGTGTTCCTCACTTTGTCTTGTAAATTAAAAAATTATTTTTAAATTCATATGCTTATTAAAATAGAAATATTTAGAAATTAAATGTCCTTGCTCTATAAAGTGGGGGAGGGGAGTTCTAAGTCGGTGGCAAAAATAAAAAAAAGTTTTATTCTTCAAATAAATCATAAATTGATTTAAAATATAAAAATAATTTTCAATCAAAAACATAAATTTTTAACTAAATTTTATCTTAAAATGTATGTTATTTTTTTATGATAATAAATATAGAAATGTAAAGGCAAAAAAGACTTTCAGATATTGTAAAAACATCTAAATTAATAATGGATGTAATGATTTTTATTAAAGATATATAAAATGTAATTGCTGATCTATAATAAATTGGCATTTTTGAAATGACGTAAAATGTCAAGTATGCCGATAGTATATGATGTTAACCAAAAGAAAGGATGCACCAGATCAAGTTGAATACTAATGTAAACGACCTTTCAGTAGAATAAATCTATTTAATCATTATTTATGTTTCGCAAGCCTCAACAACCAATATCAGCATGGTATTTATTTGTATTTCACTATTTAGCAATTGGTACAGTTCTTCCCAAACAAAGTACAATTTAAATATGTACAATTATACATTAAATCAGAAATTAATCAATACTATTTTCTAAGATGTTAGAAAAAAGATAGCTAAGTATATGGAGATTTTTCACATCTAAGATGAAAATGAAATACTTAATAGTAATATTGAAGTAGATGAAAGTTTGTTTACTCATGGAAAATTCTTGCATAATGAAGGCTAAATTATAAATATGAGAATTGAAAGTCAAATTTGGGTATTCGGGATGATAGAAAGAAATTTGATAAAGCAAAAGTTTTAATTGTTAAAGACAGAATTAGAGATACTTTATGGGCGCTAATACACTAATATTCTTAAGCAGAATCGACTATACATCATGATGGATTTAGTTCATATTAAAATATGCAGTTTTCATAAGCAGGATTTTACAATAAAAGATATGTTCATGAAGAACTAAAATAAAATTTATATAATCAATAATAAGAGAATAATAATGATGATGAAGATGATAGTGAAAATTCTAAATTTTAAGATGTTGAAATGCAAGATGATAGTATAGAAACGCAAATGTAAGACCTAGAAATTTAAGAGAAACAAATTAAATTGAAAGCTTATGGTTTTGACACAAAATATATATTAAAAATATTTATAGTACTGCAAGTGATGAAAATTTGCATGATTTTTTTATGGAAGCATAATGGAGAAGACATATAAAAATCAATTAATAAAAGGCAAATGAATCTTTATCTGAGATATAATACTTGTTAGTAATTAATTAAAAATTCCTTAATTGAAAATTTATTTTTATATTAAGCATCAATTTATGATTTTTTGATAAATAAAAATTTTTTTATTCTTGCCACCAATTTAGGATTTTTTAGATAAAAATTTTTGTTTATTTGCCACGACTTAGACCTCCCCCCAATTTATTCATTTATTATTGATCAATCATCTCTCATAAAATTATATAGAAAATTATTTCAAATCAAGTTTACATATATTGAAATAATTAAATAAACAAAATAAAATAAATAAGGAAATCAAGAAAAGTTACCTATATTCCTTAAAAAATATAAATAAAGAAAAGTAAATTAATTATTATTAAATTATTTCTTAAAGTCGAAATATTTTTTTTATTACCATAATATACTGAACTAAAAATCTTTAATATAAATTTGGCTTTTATTTTAGAATTTTTTCTAAATAAAAAAATATTTCAAATAATAATTTATAATCACAAATCACTGTATAATATTTTTGTTTTTTTTTTAAATTGATACAAATCTAAACTGTAGATTTATTATTTGAATATAAATTAGGCAATATTTCAACAAAATTCTGAAAAAATGAGTTAAATATAACTACTATATAATCTTATAATTATTTATATTTATATTGAATATTATTAAATAATGAAATACACTTTATAAAGATAAATTATAGTTAAAACAATTTATCAATATTAATTGTTTTTTTATTTAAATTGTTGTTTTTCTTACCTTATAAAATAGATTACTATATCTATCATTATTGTAAATATATGATTAACTTTTCAGAATCATTAATCTAAAAGTTATTAAATAGAAACATATTGAATTACTGATATCAAATTTGAAAAATAAAAGAATTGCTAATTTATATATTAGAATTTATTGTTAATTATTAAATATATCTACTTATTGTTGTTATTAGAAATTACAAATGAATGCATTTAAAGGTCATAACAGATAGATAATACATTAGGAAGGACAAATAAGGTTGTATGTGTTGAAGAGCCGAAGGACGTACAATTCGTGAAAGGCTTAGTAACTTGTTGCAGCTTTAAGATGGGTCAAAAAGTTGCAATCCACAAAAACTCTTATCTTAAGAAAGCTATTGTAAGATTTTTCATAATTATTTCTGGAGTTTAAGGAAGATTTCTACTTCAGAAAAAGTTAAAATGGAAGCAAAGTGGAAATTTATGCGAACATTATAATTGGAGGATGATGTCAATATGATTATAATAGAATTTAGAGTTTCTTTGAATGATAGGGAATGGGACTTATAGACTTTTCTAAGTATATTTAAAAGATTAATATATTAAATAGTTATTAATAGTTTGCTAAATTATTATGATTGCAATGCAGGTAATTTGATATTAATTTATTTTATAATTATTAAAGTCTAGAATTTTAAATGATTTTGATTTGTAGAATTTTAATTCACTTTCCTGAAACAATTTAATCACAAATTAAATTAAAAATATTATTCTCGTTACAACCTTAGCTTTATTCTTAATATTTTTTAAGCATTTAAATTAGAAATTATGATTATTTTATTTCTTGATAATTATGAATTATCAACTCTCAAAATGATTATTGTAAATACTTTTAATTTAAATAAATTCATAAAAAAATAATTTTAAATATAAATAATCATTTATTTTTATTAAATGAATTCAATAAACCATTAGTTAAATATAGCATGTAATTTAAATTTATCAATAATATTTTAAACTAAAAATTAATTTAAAATTAAAAAGTAATAGAATAATAAATTATAAAATTTTATTAATTTCTTTAAACATTAAATTAAAAATGCTTATTCTAATTTTATGTTTAAAACTCAAAATTTTATTTTTATATAAACTAACTTTCAAATGAAAGATATTAGTATTTATTAAGGTTATTATTATCATTATTATTTAATGCTTATAGGAAATTAATACTGGGGCTTAAGCCAGCAGATAGTTATTAGGTTTTTTACTTCATACTTTTGACTTTCGACACCGTCAGTCAACCCTCCCTGAAGGTAAAGGAGGCCAGCTTGGGCATCTGGCTCATGCTAACATGTCACCACAATTGGGTAGGCAAGGGGAACACGCCGGAACCCCCTGTGTGGTCTAGCAGTCTTGTGCGCTACTATTAAGGTTATTAAAATTATAAACTAATGGGGAAAAAAACTAATAGAAGGTTTATTCAAAATTGTTTTATTTTAAGATATAGCTGCCTTCGATATAAAATAAAATATAAATAATATTAAGCTTTTCAAATATTTTTTTATTCACACCAAAACAATTTTTGGTGTATTTTATTTATACTTTTTTAATTGTTTTTACTTAATATAATCTTATTGATTGCAAATTTAACGAGATTGAATTATAAATAGCTAATAATGTTTATTTTCAAAATGATATTTGAATTTTTATGAAAAATATTAAATTTAGTGTTATAGAATAATTCGAACTTAGTAATATAAGATAATTGAAATCATTCAAATAAGATGATACTTTTATTAAATTTATACTTCTTTTTCTAATAAATTTCATTCGAAATGGGTTTTAAATATCTTCTTTGAATCAATTCAACAAGAAATATAAAAATAAACTAAGATAAATTCTAAAAAACAATATTATTTACTATAATTATTAATTAAAATTATCTAAATTAAACAAACAAAGTTTTATATAAATTTTTTATCAAATCCTGCCATATTAATATAGATAACTCAAAACATTTAATTAAAAAATATATAACAAGTTAAATAATGAAAAAATTAAAAGATTATTTTAAAAAATTTTTTTGAAAAAAAATCAATTCAAATATATGCTATAGATTTTATATGAAAATATAAATAGAGTTGTCCAATAGAATTAATTTTGTTTAATAAACTGTTTTTTAATTGGATAAAAAATTTTAATAATATTGCTTACCATATTCAAAACCCCAAAACCCCTTAGTCAGGCTTGTGCTTTGATTTTTAGGGTATAGTTAGGGTCTTATTGAGGTTTGTAGAGAAATTAGGTCAAATTGTTAAATTAGAATTAGAAATTTGCGAAATTTAGGGTCTTTTTATAATGAGTAATATATAGATTTACTGCTTAAGCTTAGATATGGTACAAGTATTAATATAGACTAAAGTCAAACCAGTGCTAAATTATGCAACTATAGCAAAGTTCTTACACATGAGTACCTCAACTGTTATATATCACTACATGTTAGCTGTTTAGCATTTTAATTTTGGCACTAAAAAACATCCAGCAAGAAAATAAAAGTTCACCCAGGCTCATATTGACTACCTCTGTAAATCTAAGACTCTTAAGTATTAGGCACACTTTCCATTAGACTAGCGAGCTGTGATGTTCCATCGTAAGTTTCCTGACATGCGTATCTCTCCATAGACTATAGCCAATATTTATTGACGAAATGGTATTACTTTCAAGACTGTCAAAAGAGTGAAGAGAGTAATTGATTTTATAATGCCATTTTACCGTAATAATTTAAACTATATATAAGATTAAATGCAGAGAGTTATTGATAATAAAATCAAGTTCTTGTATGCAGATGAAGCTGTGTTTACGTTCAACAATTTTATTAATAAGTCATGGTACAAGAAGTATGATAACATAGAAGTTTATGACTAAAAAGTAAAGGTAGTCACCCATGCAATTTTAGCTGGTATAAGTGAAGATTCAGGCTTAGAGAGTTATGTGATTCACCCTCGCTCTATTTAGCGAGAGTAGTATATAGAGTTCCTACATAAGCTTAGAGAGAAGTATAGCAACCAAGAGATCATCCTGTTTGTTGATAACCTGTCAGCTCATAAGACTAAGGAGTCTAAGAAGGCTTATGAAGACCTAAACATAACTCCTGTTTATAACTTTCCTTATAGTCCTTAATTTAATGGAATTTAATTATACTAAAGTTAATTAGAGATTCACTACTAGAAGCTGCTGCTATATCATCTTATGCATGACTTGCCTATCGATACAGTTGATTTAATTCAAAGCATTGTAAAAGAGTAAAATGTTGATAAGACAACAATTTGAGCGAGAGAGGAAAGAATGAATGTTATAAATAAGTTTTAAATTGAAACGAATGAATATATTCACATATTAAATGGTCCATTAAGGGGTTTAGCTTCTCGTTCTTCTCCTCTTCTTATGGCTTGTTTGGACTCATATTTCTTCTGCCAGCTCCAACATCTATGTTCATTTTATCTGGCTTTTAAAAATTTATATAAAGTCTCTGGATCGCCAAAAGTCAAAGTATGAATATCTGATTAGATAAAAACTGACTGGCTTAAGCCCCAGTATTAATTCCGTACAGCATTAAATAATAATAATTATATAAAGTCTCTTGCTCACTTCATGAATAGTCTGTGACTTTCTCTCTCTGTGAACGTTTGCATGTTCTTTCATTAGGAATATACTAGTTCCTGGTTTCCCTACAAAGTTATGTGTCAAAGCTTTCTAGAGAGGAATGGATGCTTCTTAAGCTCTGCGAGCCAGGTCTCGCTTATTAGTATGCCTTGCTTTTTCTTATATTCTGGAGAAATAGTGTACCGTTTCTTGTGAGCTTTTTCAATTATCTCTCTGAGATAACTCTCTCTTAAAGTGCCAAGAAAATCAAAGAAAAAGCTCCTTTCTGGAATAGTTGTGTCTTGGTAGGAAGTTAAACTTCCAGCTCTTCATCTTCATCGCATCCTCGTAGAGATTAGTGACTGAAATCTCTGGGTAGTTAGGTATTTCAATCAACTTAATTTCATTGTTTTTTAAGGCTTTCCTCTCATCACATAGAATAGCTATTAAAAATTCAATTTTCCTTCCATCGTTGGAAGGAATAATCCCACTAAATCTAAGATTAAGTATATGCCACATGCTTACCATGCTGAGTGGGGTATCGATAGTGATCTTCCTTGCTTCTTAATCTTGAGATCGTTTCTTAAACTTCAACCATCTTCATTGCAGTACTAATATATTCCATCCTTGTTCCTTCTCTTGTTATTGAATTTCAAATTTTAATATATAGAGTTCTGGATCCTACTGCTTAAAATCTAATTATTAAATATGGGCATCTTATAGGAAGTCAACCTGGAAAGGATACGTGGAGAAAGCTGGCAGAAGCTGCAACAAACACTAGAGATGGAGCTCCATTTTTATCAATTTAGTTCAATTAAATTAGTACTAAATTTGTTAAAAATATAATTAGTATTGGTACTAAATTCGTTAAATTTTAATTGGTATCAATTTAATAGTACCAAAACTTAATTAGTACCTAGTTTTAAACTAATGAGGTTTTAATGAAAAAGTTCCAAAATGGTTCAAAACCTAATTGGTACCAGTACTAACCTGAATATTATCTAAGTTAGTACTCAAATTAAAAATATTAAGCATGAAATTAGAAAAGTTACAGTTATAAACTAAATATAAATTTGAGCTCTAACACTTCAATATCAACCATTAATGCTGCATTGCCAACTCCTATGCATTGTTGCTATAACTAGAGAGGTTATTAGAGCTTTATAATACAAATTTAAATTTGAATTTAAACATGGCGGCTAGCTTAAATCGTAAAGCAATATTTCTTGGAACTGGATAATCATAGCTAAACTTGGGCTCAACTAAAAAGCCTGAAATTATTTATGTTGAGAGGGAGGCAGAGCTAAGAGCTCTTGAATTTGAAGCAGAGGTTTTTATCATAGAAGTATTAAACCAGAAGAAGAGTACAGAGATAGGAGTTTAAACTAAAATATTATTTTGAGGAGCTAAAAGAACAGCAACGAATACCTTCTAAGCTGGGTCTAGCTTGAAGAGGCACATCAAAAAGATACACTCTGGGAGAGCTAAAATCTACTTTAAGCATGATAAAGTAATAAAGTAGATGGTAGGTATTAGTGCACAGCATGCATGAAGTCTTATACTCACTCTTCCAAAGTAAAGAGGCATATTCAAAAGCACCACATAAGTGAATTCATGATTAAAGATGAGAAAACTGAAAAGCTTTTACCTGCTAGAAAAAAAATAACTCTCTTGAGTCATAAAAACATTAGGAGGAAAAGCTCAAGAGGCAGAAGCGTTTTGATTCAATGAATCAGCCAGTAAATGGTACTCTTACAGCATGTCTTTAAGAGAGAGCTATATATATATCTGCATTGAATGCAATTGATATTGAAAGCTGTTTTGAAAATTACTTGCATTTTGATCTGCCAAACAAGGCTAAGCTTATAGTGGTTGATGAGTATGCTTACAAAGTATATCCTTTCAAGTATCTCATTTAAAACGAGCTGTATCCAATGTATTTGCAAACATATACATAATATTGAGAGAGGCTTAGAAAAATTAGTTTAAAAACTTACTTAGACTTGATGGAGTTATTCTTGGGCATGGCTTTGTTTCATTAAGACTTAAGAAGTTTGAAATGACTTTGAGAGAATATCTCTATCATAATATATACCCAGATGATTTAAATTAGATACTGTCAGAAATTATAAAGGATGTTTAAGAGCTCCATGAACTTGGGTATGTAAATAAAGATTTGAAGCCTGAAAATGTTATGTTAAATCTTTTTCCATTATAAATTGTAGTCATTGATTACAATAGAGCGATTAGATGAGAAATAGTGACTTTGGCTAAGGTGCTTGGCACACCAGGATACTTTTTAATCAGGGAGAAGTGGACTAATTTCTCTATTTGATGGGATGTTTGGATAGTTGCTGCCATAATCTTAGAGTGCGATATGGAAAGTATGTCTTACTTTGGAACAAAGCACGAAAAATAATCAATAAGTTTGGCTAATAAATATATATATATATATATAACAGGAAGATGTCTGCAATGATATAAAAAAGCTTTTAGAGATGATAATCGTAAGAGATCCAGCTTATCCAAGACAATAGTTAGAAGAAATGGGTAATGGCCCCCTGACGGGGGCAGATAAAGTTTTTTCTTAAAATTTCACAATATCGTATAAATGACAAAACATGAAAATAAATTATTATAACTGAATAAATAGGTCTGTAGGCATAATAATAATTTTTTTAAGAAGTTTACAGAACCTACTTTTATAGTTTAAGACTAAATTATCTTTGATATAACCATAAATTAAAAATAAATAAGACAAAGAAGAATTTAATTAATTCACAAATTTCAAATAAAATTAAACATTGCTTAATAGTTCATTTATCTTTAATTTATGGTTATTTCAAAGATAATTTAGTCTTAAACTATAAAAGTAGGTTCTGTAAACTTCTTAAAAAGATCATTATTATGCCTAAAGACCTATTTATTCAGTTATATTAATTTATTTTCATGTTTTGTCATTTATACGATATTATGAAATTTTAAGAAAAAGTTTTATCTGCCCCCGCCAGGGGACCATTACCCGAAGACATATATGAACCACTCCAGAGAGCTAGATTCAAGAGGTACCGCAAAGATAAGCAGATAAAAAATTTTTTATTTAAATACACTATTAATCATTAAATAATCGGGGGGGGGAGTTTCCTGCTCTGGTTTATGATATAAAAAAAATTTTAGGGAAGTTTCCTGCACTTTTTTTTATTTTTATACTTTTTAATTTTTTTAAATTAAATTAATTTTTAAAACAACTATCAACCAACTTCAGGACTAATATCATTGCTATAATTATATTTTAATTAATTTATCAATAGTCAATATCTCTCTTCAGATTCCTTATACTCTGACATTTTCATCTGATATTTGTAGGGTATGTCTCTTAAATATTATATTGTTTTACTATAGTAATTCCAAATATTGTATTCAATTGTAAGTGTAATTCTGATTCAATTTATCTTGTTCTTACCATGCCTATATAATGTTATACTATATTTTCTTGAGCTACTTCAATGATAAATAATATGCACTTAATATTTAATGGGTCATAAAAATATTAAATTTGTTAATTTATCCAAGATTTATTGAATAATACATAAAGAAAAAAAACAGTGCAGGAAACTTCCTCGAGTGCAGGAAACTTCCCCCCAAATATTCATTAAATTCAAAAAAGATCTGCGTTTTCTCTTCTAACCCCAATAAGACCCCAACTATACCCTACATATCAAAGCACTTATAAACCTCACTAAGGGGATTTGGGGTTTTGATTGATCAATAATCAATTTATATTAAATATAAAGATGGAGAGAACAGCACCTTTAACTACAAAGTCATAATCACAAGGACTCATCAGCCAAAATTAATATTTTTAATAATTTGACAGTTGAGCAGCTCAAGAAAAAAAGAAAGCCACTCAACATGGAGGTGAGATTAGGATCAGTTAAATCTAAGGGAGCATTTGGTACAGTCTACACAGCTGATATCTTCTAAAAGACACAAAAAAAGGTTGCCATGAAAGTCATTCGAAGAGTTATAAAAATTCAATTATTTTAATTTATGTGACAATATTAGGCCATTAAATTAATCTAAACTAATTATTAAAAAAAGAGAGGAGAGAGGCTAAATCCAAGAAATAGATTATTGTAATAATCTAAATTATAATTATTTTTAAAAAATAATTATTATATTAATATATTTAAATTATTTAATTGTGATTGATCTAGTTTAAAACAATATATTTAAATATATATTTGCAGCAGTCAACACAAAAAAAGAATATTTTACATCCAATTTATAGGGCAAACAATTCCTTAAATTTGTTTGCTTTATTTAAATTAAAAATTCTTCTCTCTATTATTGTTTTAATTTCGCTATCGCCAATAGTACAATTTAATTGAGATTGAAATAATGAGCTAGATCGACAATAAAAAGACAAAGTTTTTTGAATATTAATAAAATTAGCTTAATAATTATTAAATTATGAATATTTCAACAATTTAAGTCATTGATATATGAAATTTATTTTAGTTATTGATAATTTGTAAAATTTCTTCAAATAATAAAAGTTTTCAAATAAATTATTTGAAACAACTTTCATTATTTAATTTACAAAGCATAATTAAATATCATGATAAATTAGGAGACTCAAAACCCCAAAACCCTTTCAGTAGTTTAACTGAGTTTTTTATTGATAAAAGTAGACTATTAGTGCATACTTTATTTGGGTTTTTATAGGGTTTAATGTAGGGGTTTAATGTTTAAATATTAATTATTTAAGTGAGTATATGCGAGGTTTGGGGTCTGTTTATGACAGTGAGTATATAGATTTATTGTTCAAGTTGCGTTATGGATGTGATGAATATAATGATCAACTCAAACCTATTCTAAATTAAAAATCTATAGCATGACTTATCCATAAATCTCCTGCAACTGTGAGGTCACACTGTCTATTAGCATTGAATTTAAAGTGAGAGCATCTTAATTCTAAGCCTAAAAGACCTCTAAAATTTTAGCAGCATCATATCGATTATCTAATTAATGATAAGAGTCTTAAATACTGGGCTCACTTCTCTCTGGCCTAGAGAGCTGTGATGTTTCATCGCCAATTTCCTGAGCTTCATATCTCTGCTTAATCAATAGCCAACATATATAAAAAGAACGGAATATCTTACTAGACAGTCAATTGCATTAAGAGAGTGATTGATTCTAATGTTCCATTTTATAAGACTAATTTAAATTATATCCGATTAAATGCAGAGGGCTATTTCTAATAACATTAAGTTCATACACGCTGATGAGGCAGTATTCCCGTTTAATACCTTTATATCAAGGTCTTGGTATTAAAGATATAGCAACATTGAAGTATATGATTAAAAGGTTAAGGTTTAAACTCATGCTATTCTTAGTGGAATAAGTTAAGATAGTGGCCTCGAGACCTATTTTATTCATCCTCGTTCTATATATTTAGTTCTTGCAATAACTCAGAGACATGTACGCTGCTTAAGAAATTATTCTGTTCGTTGATAACTTGTCAGTTCATAAAACTAAAGACTCAAGGAAAGAGTATGAAAGGCTAAACATAACACCTGTATTAAATGTACCTTATAGCCCTTAATTCAATGGAATTGAGTTATATTGGGGGCTATTGAAAGGTCATTATAAGAAATTGCTACTCTATCACTTAATGCACGACTTGAAGATAGATACAGTCGATTTTTTAAGAGTGCTGCTAAGAGAGTCAGCGATGATAAAGCTAAACTGTGCGCAAGAGAAGGGAGATTTTGTGTTTATAAATAAGTATTAGATTTAAACGAATGAATAAGTTCACATATTATATTTGCCTGTGAAGGGATTTGGCTTCTCTTTCTTTTCTTCCTCTTAAGGCTTGCTTGGGCTCATGTTTCTTCTCTTAATGCCAGCTCCTGCATCTATGTTCATCTCGTCTGGCTTTTAGAAATCTTTGTAGAGTCTCTGACTCAATTCATGCTTTACTTGTGACTTTCTCTCTATGCGTAATTTGCTTCGCTCTTTCATCAAGTAAATAGCAGTGCCAGATTTTTCTATAAAGTTAGAAGACTAAGCTTACTTGAGATGAATGGATGCTTCTCTAGTTCTTAGAGGCAGGTGTCGCTGATTTTAAATCCCTGCTTCTCTTTTTCCTCAGGAGAGATGCTATAGCGTTTATTGTGAGCTTCTTAAATTACATCATTTAAGTACTCAGGTTTCAGAGTTCCAAGGATACCAAAGAAGAAGTTTCTCTCTGGCAACTTATTAGAGAGTTGCAGCTTTGATGGAAGGTAGAGAGCAACATCTGGATCACTCATAGCATCATCATAGAGGTTTGTTACTGAGATTTCAGGGTAGTTAGGTATCTCGATCATTCTGATTTCATTAGACTTAAAAGCTTTTTTCTCTTCACTTAGCAATGCCTTTAAGAATGATATTTTTGTTCCCTCCTGTGTTGTCAAGAACAATCAAACAATGGTTAAAAGGTTAGTTATAAGTCAAAACTTACCTTGATATACCAAGTATCTGTTAAGGTCTTATATCCTTCTTAATTTTCCTATTTAATCTTGAGATTATATTCTCTTCATTGCATCATACATAGATTCTATTTTGCTTCCAGTTTCAATAAATGTTAATGAAATTTAAAATTATGGATATCCTTTCTGATCTTACTAAAATTTTACTACTATAGAGAGATCCACTTGGAGGTCAACCTGAATCACATATGTAGATAAAGATGGAGGAACTTTCTCCAAGATTGAGAGTTAGACTTCCATTTTTATCAAACTTTTTCCATTAAATTGCTCCTAATAATAATTAATTCAATTAGGTTGTGCTCCTAATTTATTTAAAACTTAATTAGGAGGTTAAATTTAAATTTAAAACCGTATTAGGTGGTGCATTAAAAATATTAAGTTTTAAAACCTCCCCTCCTAAATTTACAAGAACAGATTTAGGAGCACCTTCTAACTTTACAAAACAAATTTAGGTGCATTTTAATGTACAAAATGGATAGAATCATGACATATAATAGGAAAAGTTTATTTGTCATAGGCAATGCCAAGTATATGCCTTGAGAAGCCTACAAGTTACAATAATGATATATTTATGATATACTTAAAAATTCTAAATTTGTAAAATATAATTTAACAAGAAATATATCCTTTAAGGTTCAATCTTATGATGCTGATCGAATTATTCCATGTAATATTATTAGTAATTAATATAATATTAAATAAACATTAACTTAAATCCTCCATCTTCATTATTATTATATGTAACATTGCAATTTTAGTTACTTTATATAGATAGGAGTATGGGTAAGAGTTTGAAGTTAGTTAAAATTATGAAAGTTTTCTATTAATAACGAAAACTTACTTATACTCTGATTTAATGTTTTTATTCATGAGCCTATTGGATAAATCCTGATTGCCTTTCATTTGTATTGTACCAGATAATGTACTGATCAGAATTTAATCCTAAATAATAAGGTAAGTAATATTTATTTATAATAAAGAAAACTTAATGAAAATGGTTTGTATACCTTCACATAAGTGGAATTATTGGATGAATACTACCACTTCTTTGCTTTATACTTACATTACTCAATAATTATTAAGGGATTATGGTCGGAGCCAGGAGTCAGGCAAAAGGATTTCGGAGCCAGAAGTCAGGCACTACATATAATAATTCCCATGTTTACATAACCAAGTAAGCTTATTTACTCACATCTTCTATAAATCATAAATTTCTATCATTCAAATTTATAGGAACCATATCAAAATTATGGTTATAAGGTCCATTCAATATGCCTCTTGTGACAAATTAAATTTCCTTATTGTATGTCATGTAGTATATAAATTATCTCAAAATTTTGGAAACATAAAACTAATGTCTCACACTCTGTTCCCTTTAAACCGCTCTAAATCTTTGAGGACATGCTCTAACTTGTTTATAAAGGTAGAATTTAAACAGCTTATATAATTATTAATAGTATTTATAAAATGAGCGGCAACTTTCTAAAAAAAGCGGCATTGCTTGGCATTAGCCAGCAGAAACTTTCTTTCATGAATCAAAAGAAAATTAAGACTTGCCATGCATTTACCAAGTACGAACCTGAAATTCTCTAACCTAAGCACTCAGACTTTGAATAACAATTCAGTTGTTTAATAAAAATTCAGAGTTAAAAAATTCAAAGCGATGTTCCAATTAAAATGGTTAAAGAAGGAAGAGAAAAAGAAATTAAAGAATTAAATTTAGTGAAGTGTGTGAGAAGAACTTCTCTTATAAATCTGCTCAAAAGCGTCATATCTTAGAGTAGCATTCTAACAAACCAAAGTTCTATCTAAAGCATGATAAGATAGATGGAAAATATTTTTGCCCTTATTGCAATAAGCAATATAATTATTCGAGGGATTTAAAAGTTCACCTATAAAACCATAATGGCAAGAAGTTTGAAGTCATAGATCCTGAGACTGGTGAGGTCTTCCTTCAAAAATGAAAGCCAAGAGACCCTTTAGAATCCTTGGAACAAAGAGTTAAGAAAGAAAATAAGCTTATTAAAGCAGTGAGAAACCTTCCAGCTTCTCAGATAGTTAAAATCACTCTGAAGATGCTTGCACTTAAACTTCCAATATTGAATATAATTGACCTTAAAGAGTGCAAAGAAGTTATCTTATACTTGAGGACAAGTTTGAGAAAAAAATCATAACTGATAAGCAGTTCGCATGCAAAATTTATCCATTCAACTACTTTAAATGCGATGACAAGTATCAAATGGAATTCGTCAATTAGTACTAAGCTCTTACTAAAGCAAGGGATAGACAGTGCAGATTTATAATTAAGCTCGATGCAAAACTGCTTGCTCAAGATCATGTTGCTTTTCGTCTCCCTCTTTATTAAATGACATTAAGAGACTACATTTAAGACTAAAGAGTTCCAAAGTAGCTACCTCTTATTCTTACAAATGTTTGCAAAGGCATAGAAGAGCTGCACACTTTAGGGAATCTTCATAGAGACTTGAAGCCTGCGAATATTATGCTTGACTTTTCACCTCTCAGAGTAGTAATAATTGATTTCAATAGAGCATAAAGAGTTGAAGCTTTAGGACTTGGTAATTTTTATGGGACTCCTGGATACTTTCCAGAAAAGGAGGTGATATTAAGTGGGATGTATGGGCACTAGCAGCAATTATTGCTGAATGCGATCTGCCAAGAAATGATTATTATAGCTGTAAGAGAGAGAAACATTCAAAGCAGAGAATACAGCAATCAATATTTATACTAGAATAAGATAAAAGGTAAAATGAATGATATGGCTGAGTAGATAATCACTAAGCCTAACCATAGAGCGGAGCATACAATAGACTAAATTGTAAGTTGGATAGGAGAAATAAAGTTTAGAATGTTACCTCATGATGCCAAAGTATTGTTTGAGTGAATAGTAAAAAAAATATAACTCCTGTAATAAACACTAATATACATTACATTTATACATTAAACCCCTACATAAACCATATTAAAACCCTAATAAAGTATGCACTAATAGTCTACTTTTATCAATAAAAAACTCAATCAAACTACTGAAAGGGTTTTGGAGTTTTGACTGTGATTTGAAATCAATAGAGTGTTTTTAAATAAATTCTTCAAAAAGCATTTCTAGAAGTTAATTGGTCTTAATATTTTTAACATCTAAAAATTAGTTTAGGTTCTTCACGTATAACAAAGTAAATTATTTAAAACTACATCTTTTAATATATTTTAATTTCTTTCATTCAATAAATTTATATTACTCTTTATGTAAGTAAAATATTATTTACATTAGATAAAATTAATTTACAGGAATTTCAAAGTCGTGATTTACAATTTTCAATAACAATTTTATGAATCAGAATAATAAATCAAAAAGAATTATGCTTATAATTAAAATAATTATATTTAAATTTAAAAGCTTGAAATATAACTTGAGGTCAGCACACTTCCCTCTTTTTTTTATATAAGAAATGATTGTAAAATCAAAAATAAAATGTAAATTTACAATTTTTTTATATCTTACCATAAATATATTTTTAACTATTTATATTTTAATAAAATGCCTTAAAATTAATAATATTACAAGAGTATGATATTTCCATATTTTAATGATATTTTTATTAAGCAATATATTCTTAGAAAATGCTAAAATGATATAAAGTCAATAGTATTTTATTGTAATTATAAACTCGAAAAATAATCAAGATTCAAATATCATTTTAATAAAAATATTATACTAAAAAATGTTTATAAAAGTTGTTTTAGTTAAGTTTATTTGAATTAAAAATTTAAATAAGATAATAATTAACTTCATCTTATCTCATTATTTATATCTGCTAGAATCGAAAAACTGCTTAGTGGTATCATTATATCCATACTTTTAATTCTTTTAATTACTTCTAAATTTAAATGCTTTCGATTATTATTTTACATTTTTAGTAACAGAAGAAAATCTTCAGCAATCCTTAAATTATATTCAATTAATATTTACTTTAAAATAATGTCTCTAAAATTCGCCCTGTCTAGTTATTAGCTTGAGTAAGGAATAATTAATTTGAGGATTAAATCCACACATTAACAAGCTCATAGAATACTACTTTCAAGTGGATGAAAAGACAAATTAGGAAGAGCTTGTACTCTTACAGCCTCTGGCAATTAACACTCAGATATTATATATTTAATTGACTGCATGGATACAAAAGACTGTAATATATTTTAAACAGTTAGTGAACAATTGAAATAATTTACTTTAAGAAACAAATTTAGAGTTTTAAATCTGTGATCTAAGCAAATTAATAAAAATATTATTGTATATTTTCTAAATTTTAAGTGATTAGTTATTATTATTATTAGAATAAGAATATTAGCATTAAAAATTTATAAAATTTCACATGAATTTTTAGAAAATTTAAAATATCTTTAAATTAGAATAATTAAAGAAATAAAAAATAAAATATAAATATATTTATTTTAATTCCTTTACTTTTCTAAATAAATTTATTGTAAATCCCTCATTATTAAGCCTCAAATAGATTTATATAAATTAATGGGATAAATGATTTCCTTATACTTCATGAAATTTAAAACTAATCTCATATATAATTCAATAAAATTTTGATTCAATTTATTTCCTAATTTATATTATATCAAATGACTTTATATTTTGTTTATATAAATTCTTGGAAGGTAAGTAGTATTATATATGTAACTAATGATTAAAGAAAACTACCCTAATGGAGGAATGCCTGAGAAGGAGGCAATCGAATTCCTTGCCTAAATAGCTATTGGAACTAAAGGCATGCATGACAAGAAAGTCATTCATAGAGACCTCAACCCAAGAAACATCCTTGTATTCAAGAATGATTAAAGATCTGCTC
Source organism: Oxytricha trifallax (assembly GCA_000711775.1). Classification (NCBI taxonomy): domain Eukaryota; phylum Ciliophora; class Spirotrichea; order Sporadotrichida; family Oxytrichidae; genus Oxytricha; species Oxytricha trifallax. Next base: position 22,485 of record ARYC01003800.1, read on the forward strand.
TCAATAATCTAGAATTCTTACTAAAGATCTCCGATTTTGGAGGCTCTAAGATTTTATATGATATTTATTAATTTGATCCTAGGATATGATTAAAGTAGAGCATTGACTTAATAAGTAGGGAAGATTAACTATATGGCTCCTGAATAATTAAACAACTCTGTCTAGGGATATCTAAAAATAAAGTAAATAATACATATAAATTTAAATTAACACTACTCCCTAGGGATACAATAAACCTTTTTATTCAATTACGAACTAGGATAATGCGTTATAAAATTAATAATAGTTAACATAAAACATTTTTACTGTGTATATTATAATCAAATAAATTAGCTTAATCATTAAATTCAAACTCAAAATTGTAATTTATAAAATATACTGTTCAATTTACTTGCTTAGTTTACTAATAGGGCTTTAAATATATTAAAAATTTACAATCAGTAAAATTATTTCAAAATTAAGATTAAAGATTAAAAAGTAAAATATTTAAATCAAATTATGAAGATTTTATATATATTCTTGAAAAGTAATACCATGCAATTAAAATGATTATTGGAGTAAAAAGATGATTTTCTTCTTCATCAGGTTATATATCCAATATTGAAATATATTTATTTCATACATAGATTTAATAATTAACATAGGAAATTCAAAACCCCTTAGTGAGGTGCTTTGATATGTAGGTATAGTTGGGGTCTTATTGGGGTTAGTAGAGAAAACGCAGATTTTATTTGTATTAAATGAATATTAATGTTATAGTTCAAACAAATTTTATCTGCTTGTCTTTGTGATAACTCTGGAACCTAGTTCTTTGTAGTTCCTTTAGTATATCTTCTATTGATTATCTTGGACATACTGGAACTCTTAAGATTATCATTTTAACTATTTTCTTGATCACATCGCAGACATCTTCTTGTTTTATTTGTTTAGTTGCAAAATTTATTTATTACTTTTCTTATTTCATTCCAAAGTATGACATACTTTCCACATAGCACTCTAAGATAATATAGCTGCTGCCCAAAGATCCCATCAAACAGAGCCATAATTCCACTTCCATCTTATTGGGAAGTATCCTGGAGTGCCTTAAACCTTTGCTAAATTCAATATCTCTTGTCTTATTTTTCTGTTGAAAACTATGTCTACTACTTCTAAAGAGCAGAGATTATGCATTATATTTTATGGCTCAAATCTCTATGAAAATACCATAGATCATGGAGCTCTTTCACACCATTAGTCATTTCTGTGAGTATCTCATTCAAATCATCAGGATATCTATTATGGTAGAGATATTTATTTGCAAATTCATTTTGATACTGCTCTTTCTAAATAAGATATTTGAAAGGGTATACCTTGTAAGCAAATTCATCAACCACTATTAGTTTTACCTTTTTAGGTACGTCATTATGCAAATAGTTCTCAATATAGCTGCTAAAATCAACTGAATAAAATTGCAGGTATAGACATTGTCTCTCTTATAAGCATGCTATATACATAAAATTTGCTGGTTGGTTCATTGGTTCAAAACGCTTCTGTCTCTTGAAACTAACCCACTTCTCAGTTTATGACTCAAGAGAGTTCTTTTTTCTATTAGCTGGTTCAAGCTATTAAGTTTCCTCATTTTTAATCAGGAATTCGCTTAAATGTTGCTTTTGTATATGCCTCTTTAATTTGGCTTAATGAAAAGACTTCATGCTTTTTGTGCACTAATTCCTAACATCTACTTTATCATGCTTAAAATAGATCCAAGCTCTACCAGAGTGTATTTCTTTGATGTGCCTCTTCAATTTAGAATCAGTTGAGAGGAAATTTGACCAATTTTCACATTAAAATGTTTTAAATTTTTCTAATGTTTGCTGTTCCTTCTCTTCAACAACCAATACTGCTTATGTTTAAACTAACATCTCTACACTCTATTTTTTGTTTTAAACTTAAATTATTAAAGACATCTGTTTCAAAATCTATAGCTTCTTAGCGCTTAACTTCCCTTTCAATATAGATTACTTCTGGTTTCTTAGAGGATCCAAATGTGAGCTATGATTATTCTGCTCTAAGAGAAACTGCTTTGCGATTCGAGTTAGCCTCCATCTTTAAATTTCAATTTCAATTATTACTCTAATAACCAGTCTGGTTTTAGTAACTTTTCATAGAAATCACTCTGCAACAATGATTGTTGATTCTTTGGCGTTAGCATCATATTTATTCTAAGTTTATAGCTATAATTTTTCTAATTTCATGCTTAATATTTTTAATTTTTGTACTAACTTAGATAAAATTCAGATTAGTACTGATACCATTAGTTTTGAACCATTTTGGACTTTTTCATTAAAACCTCATTAGTTTAAAACTAGGCACTAATTAAGATTTGGTACTATTTAATTGGTATCAATTAAATTTAAACGGATTTAGTACCAGTACTAATTAAATTTAAACAAATTTAATACTAATTTATTGGAACTAAATTGATAAAAATGGATATCAATCTCTCAAATTTGTTACAGCTTCTGCAAACTTTCTCCACTTATCTTTGCAGGGTTGACCTCCTATAAGATGCCCATATCTAATAGTAAGTTTTAAACGATAGGATCCAGAAGTCTATAAATTATAATTTGAAATTCATTAATAGGAAGAGGAACAAAGATTGAACCATTCAATGATGATATGAAAAAAGTTGAGGCTCAAGAAATGATATCAAGATTCAGAAGTAAAGAAAATCTCTATCAATACCTTACTATACATGGCAAGATAACTTGATGACTATTAACATATTACACAGTTGGTTTATTCCTACCAACGATGGAAGGTACAAAAATTTCTTTTTTGAAAGCAATAATTTATGAGGAGAAGAAAGCTTTTAAAAATAAATAAAGAGATTATACGAATTGAAATTCCCAACTACCCTAAAATTTCAGTCACTAATCTTAATGAGGATGCGATGAAAGATGAGAAAGTGGTTGTTTACCTTCCTACCAAGAAACAACTCTCTAATAAACAACCAAAGAGGATTTTTTTCTTTGGTTTTCTTGACACAATAAAAGAGAAATATCTCAGAGAAATACTTGAAGAAGCACACAAGAAAAGCTATTCTATCTCTCCTGAAGACTAGAAGAAGCAAGGAATTCTCATATTCCCAGCTTGGCTCAAGGAGCTTAGCAAGGCATCCTTATCTTTCAAGTAAGATTTTAATGATAACTTTGTAGGAAATTCTGGCACTGTTATATGTCTTATGAAAGAGCATGCTTAGATTCATAAAGAGAAAAAAGCAGACAATTCATTATGCCTGCAAGAGACTTTATAAAGATATTTAAAATCAGGAAGATATAAATATTGATGCAGGAGATAGCAGTAAGAGAAGAAACTTATGGCCTGTCAAGCCTTAAGAAGTAGAAAAGAAAGAGAAGCCTAATCCATTTAAGAGCTCATTTAATATGTGCTCTGACCGAGACCCTCTCTCCTTCCCCTCTACAATAAAATTTTCAAATTATATGAAAAACATATTCTTATGCTTTAAATCATGCTCTATCTTAAAAAATCTTGATCTGCGGGCAACTATTATTAGTTTTTCTTTTATTTGATTAGTTTCACTATGTCCTTCTTTTTTTTATTGATACATGTTTGTATAAGAAAATATATCAAATGAATTTATTTGAGTGTCATTAATTTTATTTTTATCATATATATTAATAAATGAAAAAAAATTCTTTTTAATAAATTCTTATCTTTGTGGTCGTCTTTATTTTATATAATACTTTAAAATAATGATAAACATTTATACTTTTGTAAATCTTTGTCTTATCAGATCTTAATTAATTATGAAAATCATTTTTAAGTTTAAGAGAAAATTATTAATTAATTTTTTAATTTTTTTTATACAATTTTAAATTCAATGAATTCATTTTATGTTTAAGTTAGATATCTTATCCATTTCATTAACACCGTATTAATTAGATTCATTTTTTAAATAAATTATATAAATCACTTATTTTTAGGGTGCATACACAATTTTTATCTCATTAAAAAATATAATCCCTCTTTTTCTTATCTGGAATAAAATTCGTTCCAAAAAATAACTCTAAATCTTAAAAGATTATATTATGCCACTAACTTCTAAAAATAATTTGACTTATCTAGGTAACATTATTTAATATTTACATAATTTTTTTCTGTAAAATTCTAAAAATATTAAATGCGTTTTTAACAGGATTTAAAAACTTAAATTGGAAAGATAATTAGAGATATTTTTGACTATTTTAATGAAAATGAACTAACCTTAATCTATATAGCTAATATTGTTTGCTAAATCTCAATTCTATTATGTTTTTTTATTGTGATATTTTGAGAAATCAACAACTTATAAAATTATCTTGAATTTGAAAAATATAAGTCTTTGAAACAAGGGTTCAATTATATTTATATGAAATGATGATGAAAATTAATATACTTTTTTTCATTATTAAATAAAATAATAAGATATTGATTAAATTCTTAATATATTAATTTCATAATTAAAGAAGACAAAGATTTACAAAAGTATAAATGTTTATCATTATTTTAACATATTATGTCAAATAAAGACGATTATAAAGATAAGAATTTATTAAAAAGAATTTTTTTTTGTTTATTAATAGATATGTGTTCACCCCGAGGTACCTCCCCCCACCCCTCCCCCCAGTCCCTAAACCGAGGTACCTCCCCCCACCCCTCCCCCCACCTCAAAAATGAAGTCCCCTAATATGCTCCACTTTATATGAAAAATCATATTCCCAAGGTCTGAATCGACTCACTTTATGACATCTCACTCTCATTACAAAATTTACTCATTAAATGACATAAATTTTACAAAATTTATGTCATCATTTTAATTGCTATTTTTATGTTATTTTTAATTTTGGCAACCTCATTACGTTTGTCGACTATTTTAGAGATATACTCCCATAAGAAAATATATTTCAATTAAGATTACATTATTTAGACTTTTTGAAGATTTTATATATACAATGAGTTACACACAAAAAAAATTACAAAAATCTATTTAAACCTTGAACATTTTCATTTGATTAAATATAAAAATTAACATGAGTAAATTTTTCTAAAAATAATTTACTTTATAGAATTAAATTTATATTATCATAATAAATGAATAAATTCAAAAATAATTATAATTGATATATTGATTATTATTTTATTATGGTAATCTAAGCATAATTATTTTTGAATTTATTCATTTATTATGATAATATAAATTTAATTCTATAAAGTAAATTATTTTTTGAAAAATTTACTCATGTTAATTTTTATATTTAATCAAATGAAAATGTTCAAGGTTTAAAAAGATTTTTGTAATTTTTTTTTGTGTGTAACTCATTGTATATATAAAATCTTCAAAAAGTCTAAATAATGTAATCTTAATTGAAATATATTTTCTTATGGGAGTATATCTCTAAAATAGTCGACAAACGTAATGAGGTCGCCAAAATTAAAAATAAAATTAAAATAGCAATTAAAATGATGACATAAATTTTGAAAAATTTATGTCATTTTATAAGTAAAATTTGTAATGAAAATGAGATGTCATAAAGTAAGTCGATTCAGACCTTGGGAATATTATTTTTCATATAAAGTGGAGCATATTAGGGGACTTCATTTTTGAGGTGGGGGGAGGGCTGGCGGGGAGGTACCTCGGGGTGAACAGATATGATAAAAATAAAATTAATGACACTTAAATAAATTCATTTGATATATTTTCTTATACAAGCACGAATCAATAAAAAAAGATGGACGAAGTAAAACTAATCAAATAAAAGAAAAACGAACAATAGTTGCCCGAAGTGCAAGATTTTTTAAGATAGAGCATGATTTAAAGCATAAGAATATCTTTTTCATATAACTTTTAAAAATTTCATTATAGAGGGGGAAGAGATGGGATAGTGGGGGGAAGGGGTAGGTTATTGGTCAGAAAAAATATGCCAACAATTTCATTCATTTAAGTCCATAATGTATTAATAAACATTCATTCTCCCTTTCTTTGCTCATATCGTATCTTATCTTTATTCAATCTCTTGCAACTACTCTATATTAAGTCTACTGTATCGATTGGTAAACTATGCATTAGATGATACAAGAGGAGCTTCTTGTAGTAAGTCTTGAATTAACTCCAGTAAAATTCAAATCCATTAAATTATGGACTATTAGGCACGTTGTATAAACGAGTTGTTTTTAACTCTTCATAAGATTTCTTAGACTCCTTAGTCTTAGTTACTGATAAGTTATCAACTAACAATATATTCTCTTGATCTTTTTATTTTTCTTTTAGCTTAAGCTAAAACTCTATATAATCAAAACCCCAAAACCCCTTAATTAGATGTTTTAGTGATTTGATTTGGAGAGTGTAGTTGAGGTCTTATGGGTTAGTAGATAAAATGCAGGTTTATATAAATTTAATGAATATTTAATGATTATTAGTGTGCTTGTCTTTATGATACCTCTTGAATCTAGCTGTCTTTAGTTGTTATAGAATGTCATCTAATGATTATCTTGGATATGCTGGAGCTTTTACGATGACCATCTCAACTATCTTCTTAATTTTATCGCAGATTTCTTCTTATTTTATATGTTTATCAGCCAAACTTATTGATTATTTCTCGTGCTTTGTTCCAAAGTATGACATACTTTCCATATCGCTTTCTAATATAATAGCGGCAATTGCCCATACATCTCACTGAACTCAGCCATTGGTCCATTTCTCTCTAATTGGGAAGTATCCAGGAGTCCCAAGGATTTTTGCCAAAGTCACTATCTCTTATCTTAAGGCTCTATTGAAATCTATAACTACGACTTCTAAACGGCAGAGGTTAAGCATGACATTTTCAGGCTTCAAATCTCTATGAACATATCCAAGTTCATGCAACTCCTTGACGCCCTTAATCATATCTGTAAGAATATCATTTAAGTCATCAGGGTATCTATTATGATATAGATAGTCTCTTAAAATTATTTCAAATTTCTTGAGCCTTAGTGCGATGAAACCATAGCTTAATATAACACCATTTAACTTAAGCAAGTTCTTGCAATCTATTCTTTAAGATTCTCTAAGAATCATATATTCGTTAGCAAACTCATTTTAATATTGCTCATTTTTAATTAGATAGCTGAAAGGGTATACCTTGTATGCATACTCATCAACAACTATAAGTTTTGCCTTGTTAGGCACACTTATGTGCAACTAATTTTAAATGCAGCTACTAAGTTCAATTGCATTTAATGTAGAAATTTTAATTGCTTTTGCTTTTAGGCATGCTAAAACGGTATGATCTACAGGCTAGTTCATTGATTCAAAGCGACACTGTCTCTTGATCTTCTCCAGTAGGTCTCTTTAAGACTCAAGAATTTTTGATTTTATTTTACTTTGTCATGTTTAAAATAGATCTTGACCTTGCCAGAGTGTACCTCTTTAATGTGTCTCTTCAAGCTAGACTTAGATGAGAAGAAGGTTTAGCAGTCTTCACATTAAAATGTTTTAATTTTTTCTATTGGTTGCTGTTTCTTATCTTCCTCAACCAATTCAACTTATGTTTCAACTCCCATCTGCACTCTACATCTTGTTTTAAACTTAAATTTTAAATACCTTAACTTCAAAATCTAGAGCTCTTAATTCTACTTCCCTCTCAATATAAATAACTTCTTGATTTTTAGTGGAGCAAAGTTTAGCTATGATTAACCATTGCAAAGAGAAGCTGCCTTAAAATTTAAGTTAGCCGCCATTTTTAAATTCAAATTTTAATTTATATTATAATGCTCTAATAACCTCTCTACTTATAGTTAAACTGTAAAGGAGTTGACACTGCTGCAATAATAGTTAATTATAAGGTGTTAGAAGTCATATTTATACTTAGATTATAGTTATAACCTCTCTAATTTCATACTTAATATTTTTTATTTTGGTATCAACATTAAAAAAAATTAGGTTGTTACTGGTACCAATTAGGTTTTGAACCATTTTGGAACTTTTCCATAAAACTTCACTTTATTAAAAGTAGGTACAAATTAAGTTCTGGTTCTAATAAATAGGTACCAATTAAAATTAAACGAATTTAGTACCAGTACTTATTAGATATAAAAAAAAGTTAGTAATAATTTAATGCAACTATATTGATAAAAATAGAGACCAATCTCTGCAGTTTGTAATAGTTTCTTGAAACTTTCTTCACGTATCATTACCAGGTTAACCTCCTATAAGATGTTCATATTTAATACCAAGATCCTAAACAATAGGATCCAGAACTCTGTATATTATAATTTGAAATTCAATAAAAAGAGTTGGAACAAGGATGGAATCTATAAGTACTGCAATGACGAGGGTTGAAGCTTAAGTATTGATCTCAAAATTTAGAAGCAAGGAAGATCTCAATCAATACTTCACTCAGCATGGTAAGCATGTGACATATACTTAATCGTATACTATAGTGGGATTATTCCTTCTAAAGATGGAAGGTACCAAAATTGAATTTTTAAAAGCTATTCTGTGTGATGAGAAGAAAGCCTTTAGGAACAATGAAATTAAGTTGATTGAAATACCTAACTACCCAGAGATTTCAGTGACTATTCGAAGTTTATCTTCCTACCAAGAAACAACTCCAGAAAGAAGCTTCTTTTATGATTTTCTTGGCACAATAAGAGAGAGTTCTTGGCACTTTAAGAGAGAGTTATCTCAGAGAGATCCTTGAAGAAGCTCACAAATTGCTACTCTATTTCTCCTGAAGATTAAAAAGAAGCAATGCATTACTTTTAAGCGAGGCTTGGCTTGAATAGCTAAAGAAACATCCTTGCCTCTCTAGAAAGCTTTGATTCATAACTTTTTAGGGAAGCCTGGAACTGGTATATTCCTAATGAAAGAGCATTCTAAGGTTCACAGTGAGAGGAACTCATAGACTATTCATTAAGTGAAGAGATTTAATAAAGATGCTTAAAAGCCAGATGAAATAAACATAGATGCAGGAACTGGCACTAAGGTAAGAAATATGGGCCCAAGCAAGGCATAAGAAGATGAGAAGAAAGAGAAGCCAAATCCATTTATGGGTCAATTTAATATGTCAATATATTCATTCGTTTAAACCTAAAACTTATTTATAAACATTCATTCGTCCTTCCCTCGCATAAATGTTCTTTTATCTATGCTCACTCTCTTTCAGTTACTCTGAATTAAGTCTACTGTATCTATATGCAATTCATGAATAAGATGTTATAGCAACAGCTTCTTGTAGTGACTCTTTATTTAATTTCAGTAGAATTAAATTCCATTAAATTAAGGGCTGTAAGGAACATTGTATACAGGAGTAATGTTTAACTCTTCATAAGCTTTCTTATACTCCTTAGTCTTATAAACTGAGAGGTTGTCAACAAACAGGATGATATCTTAATCGTTGTATTTATCTCTCAGCTTATGTAGAAACTCTAGGTACTACTCTCGCTTAATAGAGAGAGGATAAATAATATAACTTTCTAAGCCAGAGTCTTTACTAATACCTGCTTAAATTGCATGGGTTACAACCTTTACTTTCTAATCGTAGACTTCTATATTATCATACTTCTTATACTTATACCAAGACTTAATAATAAAGGTGTTGAAGGTACACGGCTTCATCAGCGTGTATGAACTTGAAGTTATTAGTAATTGCTCGTTGCATTTAATCATATATAAAGTTTAAATTATTACTATAAAATGGCACTGTAAAATCAATGACTCTCTTCACTCTATTGACAGTCTTGAAATTAATTCCATTTCTTCTATAAATATTGGCTATATTCTAAGGAGAGATACGCATGTCAGGGAACTTGCGATGAAATATCACAGCTCGCTAGTCGATTTGAAAGTGTGCCCAATACTTAAAGTCTTCAAGTCGCAGAGTCAATATGGTGCTGTGAGAACTATTATTTTCTTTCAGGATGTTTTCAAGTGCCTTAGTTATAATGCAAAACAGCTAGCAAGCAGTGATACCTAAAAGTTGAGGCACTCTTATGTAGTATCTTTGATATAGCTGCATAATTCAATACTAATTTGAATTAGTCTATATTAATACTCGTACCATACCTAAGCTTAAGCAGTAAATCTAAATATTACTTATCATAAATAGACCCTAAATTTCGATAATTTCCATTTCTCATTTTGCAAATTGGCCTAATTTCTCTACTAACCGCAATAAGACCGCAACTTTCCCCTACAAAACAATGCACTTTTAAACCTTCATAAGAGATTTTAAAGTTTTTATTAATAACAAAATTTTTGAATATATTTGTGATAATTAGAAATATTGACTTAATTTAATTGAGCTATAAGCGCGATATGATACTAGTATGTTATATTTGATTTTATTAAATATTTATTTTATAATAACCGTTTGTTTTGTAATTCCGTCTGTAATTTTTAAATTATAAAAATAATAAAAAACAAAATTTTAAAAATAGCATCAAATTGGAAAGGATTTTTTCGATATTATTTATAAGAAGGATGTCAAAAATACTATTAGTAAATAACTGTTATTCTTTCTTTAACATTCTTTAAAGAAATTAATTTAATGTATTCTCTATACTACAAAAAAATTAAATGTCTTTAAGGAAAGTTGTTCGTCTATTTTATATAGGTATAATACTTAAATTTATGGATAATTAAGTAACATTAAAAATTTCTTTTATAGTTGTTGCCTATTTTTCCATCTATTATTGTAGGAATAAATTCGGATTGGGAAAACAATAATAATTAATTTAGAAATAATTAAAATAATGACAGTTAATTTTCTTGAAATCTAGAGAATAAGTACTTGTTTTTATAGAGAATTCAAAATTAACAGGACTTTATTAATGGTGGTATCCTCTGTCGCATTACTAGAGCGAGTTAAGACTTGGCTTAAATCATAAAATTTGGTAAATTGTAGAAATTAATCATGTTGATCATCCTTTTGTTATTATTAATGGGAATATACTGATTTATTAATTTAATTTAATGTTATTTACTAATAACTAAAGATAAAAACCTGACATTTGGGGTTCGCATACAACATGCTGAGTCATTGAAAGTACTAAATAAAGACAATCTTTAGCAAATATGACAAGATAACTATTTGGAAAAATTACCGATAATATATAACAATCTCATATTTTTGTTCCCTTAAACAAGAAAAGTACCTTTTGCATTGCGAGTTCATTATATTTAGCACTCTTAATATAATTTGAATATTCAATACACAAATACTACCACGAATAAATTTAGATTAAATATATATTTAGTTTATTAATCATTTATAAACATAATATTTTAGTAAATTTAAATTCTAATCGTAGCCAACCTAAAATTTTTTATTGATTTATTCGAGGTTGGCTACAAGATTAAATTAGTTTGAAGACATTTATTTATTTAATAATTTAGTAGTTTTATAAAATAGATAAAATTCAAATTTAATATAAATGGAATCAGTTTTCTTTGATAATTTAATTTTATATAAATGTTAATAGGTCTTATTTCATAATAGTTTAATTCGTTTATAGATAATTATAACTTATTTAGATTATTAAAAAATTTATATAAAATTAAATTATCAAAGAAAAATGATTCCATTTATATTAAATTTGAATTTTATCTATTTTATAAAACTACTAAATTATTAAATAAATAAATGTCTTCAAACTAATTTAATCTTGTAGCCAACCTCGAATAAATCAATAAAAAATTTTAGGTTGGCTACGATTAGAATTTAAATTTACTAAAATATTATGTTTATAAATGATTAATAAACTAAATATATATTTAATCTAAATTTATTCGTGGTAGTATTTGTGTATTGAATATTCAAATTATATTAAGAGTGCTAAATATAATGAACTCGCAATGCAAAAGGTACTTTTCTTGTTTAAGGGAACAAAAATATGAGATTGTTATATATTATCGGTAATTTTTCCAAATAGTTATCTTGTCATATTTGCTAAAGATTGTCTTTATTTAGTACTTTCAATGACTCAGCATGTTGTATGCGAACCCCAAATGTCAGGTTTTTATCTTTAGTTATTAGTAAATAACATTAAATTAAATTAATAAATCAGTATATTCCCATTAATAATAACAAAAGGATGATCAACATGATTAATTTCTACAATTTACCAAATTTTATGATTTAAGCCAAGTCTTAACTCGCTCTAGTAATGCGACAGAGGATACCACCATTAATAAAGTCCTGTTAATTTTGAATTCTCTATAAAAACAAGTACTTATTCTCTAGATTTCAAGAAAATTAACTGTCATTATTTTAATTATTTCTAAATTAATTATTATTGTTTTCCCAATCCGAATTTATTCCTAAAATATTGCTTTCCTCTTCTTAGATATAACTTATTTAGAAATCGCTTATATAATAGTTTTAAAATTCTAGCTAAATTTAGATTTTCATTAAATTATCCATTTTTAATTATAAAATTAATATTTTACATGGACACATTTTACAATTTTAAGAAAAAAACTAAGATACTATTAAATTTTAAATTAAAATACCTTGATTATTTTATATTCAATAAACTTAACTTATAGAATTGACTAGAGTTATTGTTAATTCAAAATTATTCACACATTAAAGTATTTATATAAACACTGGATTCATTCTAGCAAACGCTTAAAATGTTGTTTAGTCAATGATGATACTTTAAAAATTACAATTTACTCTATGAAAAAGATTTAAACTTCTAAATTCCAATTGCAAATAAAATTTAAGAAAATATATTTGATTATTTATATTAAATTATTATTTTCTGTAATTTTTTCTTGAAGTCCGGTGTAGATATTTTTGCTCTTGGGTTGACTATCTTTTAAATGATCTCTGGAAAAGTTTTTAATGCTTCAGACATAACGTCAAGAAATTTTAAGGCTTAGTATTAGATTATAAATTTAAATTTTTGAATAACAAAAAATTAATTTTATATTCCTATTTAAGTCAATTAAAATTATTTTCGAGCTTTATAATAAATAAAGTAAAAAAATTATTATTACTATAAAGGAATCATAATTAAGTTCAGATTTAAAAATTCAAAATTTTTTAAATCAATTATTCGAAGATTCTTAATAAAATTTATTTTAAGAGATTTCAACAAAATTTAAATCTACTCAATTTAATTCTTAAATTTTTTATATAAAATGCAAATATCAAATTAACAATCATAGATAGGTAATAGTCTTTCAAACTATATTAAAATTTTAAAAAGATTTTCTCTAGAATATATTTTTGAAGGCTTTAAAATAATTTTAATAATACATTTGAAATTGCTTTAATTTCAAATATTACAAACAATTTATAAATTAAAAGTTATTGAATCGAAAATTATAAATAGAAATTTTTTGAATAATTACGCAAAATTAAGTGGATTGACTGGGAGTTTGATTAATAATAAAAATGTAATTAGGAGATAAATTATTGCTGATCTATAAAATTGACTTATTTGCATATTTAGTTTCATATTTAAATCGATAGACCCTTAAAAATTTCTCATCAAAATCTAGACAGAATTTTGATTATCTCTTGATAAGACAAACTCTTTTTAATTAGTTATTTTATCATTGTTTTAATCATTTTATTTTAATTTATTTATATGTATGGTTAAAACCGCAAGATTAATAACTAAATAAATTTGTTTATTAAAAGGGTTATTGTTCTAATGTGGAAAAAATAAATTTCATTTATGTAATTTAATTTTTGTTATAAATAATGATTCATTTATTTGGTCATACAGCCGTCAATCATAATCAAATATCTAAATAGTCAATTAATTACATTTTTAAATTACATATCTGTTGCCTAAATAATTTCAGAAACTATAAATTAATCAAAAATAAAATGTATTTGTTTTATGATTTTTTCCTTTAATTAGCAGCCTTTAATTAAATTAAGCTCTATAGATTTATAACAAAAATTAAATTACATAAATGAAATTTATTTTTTCCACATTAGAACAATAACCCTTTTAATAAACAAATTTATTTAGTTATTAATCTTGCGGTTTTAACCATACATATAAATAAATTAAAATAAAATGATTAAAACAATGATAAAATAACTAATTAAAAAGAGTTTGTCTTATCAAGAGATAATCAAAATTCTGTCTAGATTTTGATGAGAAATTTTTAAGGGTCTATCGATTTAAATATGAAACTAAATATGCAAATAAGTCAATTTTATAGATCAGCAATAATTTATCTCCTAATTACATTTTTATTATTAATCAAACTCCCAGTCAATCCACTTAATTTTGCGTAATTATTCAAAAAATTTCTATTTATAATTTTCGATTCAATAACTTTTAATTTATAAATTTTATATTTTTTCTTCTCGAAATGGCTTAATAAATTAAAAAATATATTTAAATTTTATTTTAATATATAAAAATTAGTCTCTTTTTTTTTTACATAATTTCAAGATTTCTTAAATTATTTAATTTTTAATTTATTAATTGATTATTAATTATTTTTCAATAATTTATTCAAACTCATTAATAGTATTTAGAAAAAATTTGAATATTTTTATATTAAAAAGATTAAATGAATGTTGCACAAATATATTTTTTAAACTGTAAATGAATTATTAATTTTGAAGATGCTTCATAAATATTAAGAATATGGAAAGAATATAGAGACTAAAAATGATATTCAAAGCTACAGAATATATAATGTTTGATGAAAACATGATTATACAGAATGACAGAAAGCTCATTTATTATCAAAAGAATGATGTGTGAATATCTTTTTGTATTTTTTTAATTGCATCTTATTTCTATTATTCTCGAAAATTAATATAAAAGTCTAATTCTTCTGAGTTTATTGAATTACTCTACAAGTTATGCTCAATAATTTTTGTATACTTTTAAAAATTATTTACTCCCTTGATTATTAGTAGAGACCTTCAGTAGATCAATTAATTGAGCATCCTATTATTTAGAAATCTTCAGCTTTTATTGGGTGTTTGCTTCATGGCATTGTACCTTTTCCCAGCTCTAAAATAAAGAGTGCCATTTATATCGAAATATAAAAATATTTTTTCCAAAATTTTCATATTATATATTGATTGATTATCTTCAGAACTTATAAAAGTAAGAATATACTGTTAACAGTCAAAACCCCTAAACCCCTTCAGTAGTGTGATTGAGTTTTTGAATAATAAAAGTAGACTATTAGTGCATACTTTATTAGGGTTTTGATAGGATTTATGTAGGGGTTTAATGTTTAAATATTAGTAATTTAAATGATAATATGCAAGGTCTTGGGTCAGTTTATGACGGTGAGTATATAGATTTTATTGTTTAAGATGCTATATAGATGCGATACTTATAGTGATAAATTTAAGCCTATTCTAAATTACACATCTATAGCAGGACTGTTTAATTAATCTCCTGCTAATTTTAGGACTCACTTTCTATTAGCATTGAAATTAAAAAGATAGCATCTTAATTCTAAGCCTAAAAGACCTTTAAAATTCTAGTAGTATCATATCGATTATCTTTTTAATGAAAAGACTCTAAAATACTTGGCTCCTATCTCTCTGGCTTCGAGAGCTGTGATATTTCATCGTCAATTTCTTGAGCTTCATATCTCTGCTTAATCTATAGCTTATGAATAAAAATTCACGTAAAATCCAAATTATAATGAATAATCATTAAGTATAATACACTATTTCAATATTATTTCTATTAAATACAATTAAAAACTACTCTTTCTCGAAAATTTGTTCTTTCGAAATAGAGTGCTATGAAATTAAATTTTTTTATGTATTAAATTACTAAATTAAAATGAAATAAGTTTTTTAAATATTTACATTTCATATTTTAAAAATATTCAATTTACTCGAACTATATTAAAACTTTATTGATAAATTTAATAATCTTTTAAAACTACTACTCATTTGATAAGTTATTTTATAATTTAATAATAATTTTAGTCTTAAACATTAAAAAAATTTATTTCATTTTTATTTAGTAATTTAATGCATAAAAAAATTTTAATTTAATTGCGCTCTATTTCGAAAGAACAAAATTTCGAGATAGAGTAGTTTTTAATTGTATTTGATAGAAATAATATTGAAATAGTGCACTATACTTATTGATTATTCATTAAAATTTGGATTTAACGTGAATTTTTACTCCATATATATATATAAGTATGGAATATCTTACAAGACAGTCAATCACATTAAGAGAGTGATTAACTTTAATGTTCCATTTTATAAGGATAATATAAATTATATATTCGATTAAATGGCAGAGGTCTTAAGAGCATAATATAAAGTTCATACACGCTGATAAGGCAGTATTCACGTTTAATACCTTTATATCAGGGTCTTGGTATAAGAGGTACAGCAACATAGAAATATGTGATTTAAAGGATAAGGTTTAAATCCATGGAATCAAAACCCCAAAACCCCTTAATGATGTTTATAATTGCTTTTATTTGTAGGTAGGAGGGTTATTAATAGGTTTTAATGTGAATTTTATTGTAGATGTATTTATTTTAATCACACATAATGACTTTTGGATCATTTGATAGAAGTCTGAAGTTTATTTTACTCAACCACTACTTTTATTTAATAGAAATGTCTGATCGTGGGTTTGGCTTGATTATTACTCACTCTGCCATCTATTTCGTTTATAGAAATACTCTTGTTTTATCTATAAATTGCTTTATTTTTTGCTTCGCATCTTTTTAAAGCCTTGTTGAGCAGTAATATTTTCGAGATACATTGTATTCTATTATCATTGCCACAATTGCCCACAAATCCCATTGAAAATCTTTATTTCTCTTTCTTTATAATAGCTTGGAGTTCGCACAATACTTCCTAGCCTTGATACTTCCACCATTAATGCTCTGTTGAAGTCAATAATTGTCACTCTTGCAGGTCAGAAGCTAATCATAATATTCTAAGTCTTCAAATTCTGTGAACAAAGCCTAACTTATTTTGTACTTTTATTTATTGTAAAACTTTATTTGCTATTAAAGCAAGCTACTTATGATTCCTTTGATTTGCAATAAAATATCTGATGACTTTTCATAGAGTGGGAATCTGAACGCAACATGGATTCTTGGCAAGGAGAACAGCATCTTGCTTGATTAAGTACTTATTTTTTTTTATTTTGCTTGAGTGAGTATTTGATACTAATTAGTAAATTCAATATAATACTTATCATCACTTAAGAGATAGTTGAATGGATAAATTTTATAAGTATATTGATGATTATTGATAAATTTATTATCATAAGAGTCATATAGGATTAGATAACTTTAAAGAGAAGTATCAAAATCTATCTATGCAAGAACTGATATATTTTTTCTATTAAATTTTGATATAATTTTTGTTAATTCAGATGTTAGTTTGTTGCGTGCCTTCTTTACACACTCTAACTCACTAACTTATTAAGGTACTGCCACTTTAGAATACCCTCAATTTTCTTTTGTTGAGAAGCTTCAACTCAACTTCATAATTTTCAAATTTTATATCTTTTTTATGAGCTTTTAAAAGATGTTTCTTCAAGTCTCTTGTATGAGTGTATTGCTTATGGCACTCAAAGCAGTCATACTTTCAATCGATTTTATCATGCATTAAATATACAGTAGACTTGGCTTCTCTATGCTCTTTCACCAACTTGATATATGAGCTGAATCTCTATTACAAAGCTCACAATAATATACTTAGACTTCTTCGGTTGTATAGGAATTTCATTAATACCTTTCTCCTCTTCTGTGTTTCCAAAATACTTATTTGGCATTTATTTTCTATAATTAATATTTATTTTAATAACAGAGACCTTAAATGATAGCTCTGATAGCTCTTGTTGAGAGTTCATCTCGCAGCTATCACTCTTTTTATTGCTGGAAAAGGTCAGTCTCATTTAGTTTGATAGAAGTGCTGTTGTTTTCTTAAAATGTTAGCGCTTATATTTAAATTTGAATTTAAAATTATAAAACTGCCTCTATAACTGAGAGCTCATAAGAGAGCTTTGCAACCCTATAAGTTTTAAGGGAGGTTTTTAGAGTACTAGCGAAGAAAAATGAGCACTAAGAGACGAACCTGCTCTAAATATGGGTTAAAAAGTGACAATTTTTACTATCAATAATAAGTTAATTAAAGCACGTACCGATTTAGGAGGTTCACCTAATTAAGTACGTACCAATTAAAAGTAAAAAATATGGAACTATAAAGTTTAAATTTATATAAATCTCTAAGTTTGAAATCACTTTTCAAAACTTTCTCCATATCCTTCTTAGAGGATGGCATTCTATAGGATGCCCATATTTAATAGTAAGTTTTACAGAGTTTTATAATCGAAATCAGTAAACTTAAATTTGAATATCATTTCTTAGATCTGTAAACAAGATGGAGTCAATGAATGATGTAATGAAAATAGTGCAAGCACAAGAATTGATTCAGATATTTAGAAGCAAGGAGGATTTGCACTGCTACCTAGTGCAGCAAGGTAATGAACTCATAGTGGCTTATCTTTATTGTATAGTTGGTTTGTTCTTGCCAACGATGGAAGGTACCAAAATTTCATTTCTAAAGGCGATACTCTGCGAAGAGAAGAAAGCATTGAAAACTTAAGATGTAAAGTTTGCAGAGATTCCAAACTATCCAGAAATCTCAGTGACTAACTTATACGATGATGCTATGAATGACCCAGAGGTTTCGCTGTACCTGCCTACTAAGAAGCAGTTGTCAAATAAACTGCCTGAAAGAAACTATTTTTTTGGCATTCTAGCAACAATTAAAGGTGATTACTTGAAAGAAATTATTCAAGAATCTCATAAGAAAAGGTACAGCATCTCTTCAGAAGATAAGGACAAACAAGGGATCAAGATAAGTGAGAGCCGGCTATCAGAGCTGCAGAAGCACCCTTATATTTCAAATAAGATTTATAGCTTAACTCTTTAGAAAAATCTGGTACTGGCATCTTCTTGATGAAGGAATAGAGCAAGCTTCACAGAGAGCGAAAGTCGCAGACAAAGTATGAAGTCAGCAAGAGACTTTATTCAAATATTCAGCCACCAGAGTCAATGAACATAGATGCTGGAGCTGGCAGTAAGAGAAGAAACTTAGGTGGAGGGAAGTAAGAAATAGAAGAAAAGAAAGAGAAGCCAGCTCCCTCTAAAGAATTTTAAATGTGACTTATATATTCATTAACTTAACTACAAAACTTATTTATATACATTCACTCTCCCTTCTTTAACACACTTTTAAGCCAACAAATTATCTACTCTCTTCGCTGAGCTTTTAATAAAGTCTACTGTTTCGATAGGTATGTCATGCATCAAGTGATATAGCAGCAGTTTCTTGTAATGACCTTTTAATATTCCCCAGTAGAACTCAATTCCATTAAACTATGGACTGTAAGGTACGTTGAACACTGGCGTTATTCTAAGTTGTTCATAACTCTTCCTTGTTTCTTTGGTCTTATTAACAGAAAGATTATCAACAAAAAGAATTATCTCTTATTCAAGGTACTTCTCTCTCAGCTGTTCTAAGAACTATATATACTACTCTGTCTTAATAGAGCGAGGATGAATAACTTAAGTTTCTAAACCAGCATTCTCGCTAATTCCTCCAAGAATTGCCATTGTTTATGCATTGACATTTTATTCATATACCTCTATATTACTATGCCTCTTATACCAAGACTTCTAGATGAAAGTGTTGAAGGTAAACACAGCCTCGTCAGCATGTATAAACTTAATATTATTCAATTAAGCTCTCTGCATTTAATTATAAATATAATTTAGGTTATTGTTGTAAAATGGCAGAGTGAAATCAATCAATCTCTTGATACTTACACACCTTTGCAAGAGATACCATTTCGTTTATAGATGTTATCAACAGACTATGCAGAGATCTTCAACTCAGGGAACTGGCGGTGAAACATAGTAGCTCGTTGGTCGAGAGAGAAGTGAGCCCAATACTTCATTGTATTTTCATTAATAAAATATTAAATATGCTTTTATAGAATCTATGACCTCCTCTAAGTCTTAGAATTCAGCTACTATTGCCTTAATTAAACAGCTTTCAAGTAGTGAGAACGAACAGTTGATGAGTTATGCTTTAAAAGTAGTACAATAGGCTTATAGTTAAGTATTAGTTTGACTTATTTACTGTATATATCACATCTATATCGCAGTATAAACACTAAATCTATTTACTATTCATCATAAATACACCCCAAAAGCTTGCTATTTTAGTCTCGAATTTAATTTATAATTCTGACCCCTAACAAATTCCCTACAAATCAAAGCACTTATCAACCTCATTAAGGGGTTTTAGGGTTTTAAATCCAACTATAATGTATTTATTAATCTTACTTAACAACTTACCTTACTAAACCAGATATCTATAGAGGTCCTCTTTACTTCTGAATTTTCCCATTAAATCTTGAGATTGAATCCTCTTCAATGCATCATTCATAGATTCCATCTTGCTTCCTCTTTATAGAAATGTTAATGAAATTAAATATTATGGATATCCATTCGAAGTTTATTAAAATCTTACTACTAAATAGGGAGGACCTACTGGAGGTCAGCCTTGAAAAGATATGAGGAGAAGCATTGATAAACTTGCTTTAAGTTTCACAGATTGATTTCCATTTTTATCAATCTATCTTCATTAAATTGCTCCTAATAATGTTTAATTATTTTAGGAGGTCCTCCAAATTAAGTTCAAAATTTATTAGAAGTTAAGTTTTAAGGTTAAATCTTAATTAGGAGCATTTTAAATTAAAAATTTTTTAATAAATTTACCTCTCAATTAACTTCATAAAGAAACAAAACTTCTTGGAAGTAATTTAATTTAATAAAATGTAATTTATACTCATAAAATTTGTCAGCATGCAGCTTTATTTGGCTACTTAATTTGCTTTCCTCTCAGCAACGAATCTACCAGAGTGTCTCAAAGTAAATTTATCATTTTATAAATGAATATTTCAGAAAACTAAAATGAGCGCAAATATTTTGAGAAGATCAGAGATAATTGGGTAAATTCAATAAAAATTATCATTCCTGCAACAATATATAGTTAAGACCAGTTCTGCTTGCGCTGTAAGAGACTTCTCATATCACTTTTGACTTGTCTAGCTTTGAGATATAAATATAAGTTATGTAGGGGCTCTCATTGAAGCTGTGCAAATTGAGGAAAGTTTAAAGAACCCTCCATAGAGCTTTAATAAATGCCAGCAAAAGTTGAAAATTAATGTAAAGAATGCAATAAAGTTTTCTTCTACAAGTCGACTTACAAGAGACACTTGACAGATATACACAACGATATTCCTAGGTTGTAATCTTAAACATTAAATAAGAATGGCATGTATAACCGTGAAAGTACTGAGAGAAGCCATATTCTCATTCACGAACCCTCAAAGTGCACTTAAAAAAGAGCACAATCAAAGGTTTCTGTTTGTTAATGAACCTACACGAAAAAAATTCTTATGAAAAAGAAGGTCAATAAATTAAACAAAATACCTCAGGGTTGATGCATAGAAGTAAGTAAAAATGAAGAAAGCAGTTAAGAACCTCACAGTCTCAGAGATCAATAAAATTATGGTAAAAATTGAAGCTTTAAAGATTCCTGTAATTGACATAGAATCTTGTTTTCAAAGTTTCCTCACTCTAGAAGTTAAAATAGAGAAGAGAGTTATCATAGATGATTAATACGCTTACAAAATTTATCCTTTCAATTCCTTTCTTGCAGATGACAAGTTCTAAATGTAATTTACAAACGAGTATTAAGCAGAATTAAAGAGTGCAGGCATATTATTTAGCTTGACGCCATTTTACTTGGAAAAGACCATGTAGAATTTAGGCTTCTCCTCCTTGAAATGACTTATAGATAGTTATAATATGGCAACATATACCAAAGGTAAAATGATTAGAGAGTCCAGCAGATAGTTGAAGGAATAAAAACTTCACAAGCTCGGTTACGTACATAAAAACTTAAAAACGAGTAAAAGAATGATGGACTTTCAACCTATAAGAGTCTATATTATTGCTTTCAATAGGCTTAAAGGCTACAAGTCTCTTTACTAGGAAGTGAAAGAGGCATTTCAGGCTAATTCCTAGAAAAAGAATATTAGAGAAATGGATGCACCTAATGGGATATCAGGACTCAAGCAGTAAAAATAATAGAGAACGACATGCCAAGGAGTGATTACATTAGCTGTAGGGGTAAGAGAGATTGAGTAAAGGATCAAACAATTACTCGATAAATATAAAATTAAAGAGGGCCTCAGAGAAATTGTTTACTCAACAATAAACAATAATATAGCCAAGCAATTTAAACTATATTATAAAAAACACTATCAATCAACAACTTAGAATAAAATTCAGAGAATTGTTACTTGAGTACAAGCTTATGTTCGTGTGAAATTTATTAAAAACTCGCTTAATATATTCACTTAAATTGATAATGTTTAAAAATTATACCCCTATATAAACTCTAATAAAACTTAAATATAGTATGCGTTTATTGCAGCACTTTATCATTCAATAACTCAATCAAACTACCTAAGGGGTTTTGTAGTTTTTAGTGTGTATAGATAATATGAAGCTTAAGAAAAATTAATATATATTTGTTATTTTTATTTATTTAATAATTGATAGAAGATCTGTAAAAGAAGTTTCCTTCTTACATACTGCAAGATAGATTAAAGAAACCATTGAAACAAAGCATACTAAAAATAAATTATATTTATACCTGAAATAGGAAGAATATTCTATTAAATGAAGAGAGTAAGAACAGAGTACAAAGATTAAGAATCAGAGTGGCAAGCATTATATGAAATTGCTATAGGAAATAATGACAAGCAGTATTTTACTAACAAGTATTGAAAAATTAAATAATAAAAGAATTAATAATTGTAGGAATCATTCTAATTGGAAATATGTATTAATAATTAATATATTAATAATTATTTAAATTTGTGGCTGTTAACTTTCCTTTAACCTAGAGATAAAATCCTTAAGTCCTTTCAGTAGTTTGATTGAGTTTTTGAAAGATAAAAATAGACAATTAGTGCATAATTTATTTGAGTTTTAATAGGGTTTGTGTACGGGTTAGGGTTTAGAATTTATGAAAATTAGTGTGTGTTAGAGGTGCTTTATTTTTACTATTCACTCAAACAATACCTAAGCATCATGTGCTTATTTCTAAAGTTTATTTCTCCTATCCAACTTACAACTTAGTCTATTGTATTCATCTCTCTATGGTTAGGCTTAATGATTATCTTCTCAGCCATATCTCTCATTATATCTTTTATCTTATTCTATTCTAGATATTGCTATATTCTCTGTTTTGAATCTTTCTCTCTCTTTCAGCTATAGTAATAATTTCTTTGCATATCGCATTCAGTAATAACTGCTGCTAGAGCCTATAAATTTCACCATTTTTCAAGTCTTCCATTTCTAGAAAGCATCAAGAAGTACAGTAAACGTTGACAAGTCCTGAAGATTCAACCCTTTAAGTCAATTGAAATCAATTATTACTAATCTGAGAGGTTAAAAGTCAAGTATAATATTCTCAGGCTTCAAGTCTCTATGGACATACTCTAAAGTGCGCAGCTCTTCTATGCTTTTGCAAACATAAGATGTAGCTACTTTGGAATCTTTTAATCTTAAATTTAGTCCCTTAATGTCATTTAATATAGAGGGAGGCGAAAAGAAACATGATCTTGAGCAAGCAGTATTGCATCGAGCTTAATTATAAATCTGCACTGTCTATCCCTTACTTTAGTAAGAGCTTAGTACTCATTGACAAATTCCATTTGATACTTATCATCGCATTTAAAGTAGTTGATTGGATAATCTTGTATGCGAACTGCTTAACAGTTATGACCTTTTTCTCAAACTTGTCCTCAAGTATAAGATAACTTTCCTTCATTCTTTAAGGTCAATTGCATTTAAAATTGGAAGCTTAAGTGCTTGTATCTTCATAGTTATTTTCACTATCTCAGAAGCAGGGAGGTTTCTCACTGCTTTAATTAACTTATTTTCTTTCTTAACTCTTTGTTCCAAAGATTCTAAAGGGTCACTTGGCTTTCATTTTTGAAGGAAGACCTCACCAGACTCAAGATCTATGACTTCTAACTTCTTGCCATGATGGTAATAAGGTAAACTTTAAATCCCTTGAATGATTATATTGTTTATAGTAATAAGAGCAAAAATATTTTCCATCTATCTTATCATGCTTAAGATAGAGCTTGGGCTTGTTTTAGAGCTGCTCTAAGATATGAAGCTTAAGAGCAGATTTATAAGCAAAATTCTTCTCACACTCTTACATAAATGTAATGCTTTAATTTCTTTTTTCTCTTCCTCCTCTTCAACCATTTTTATGGGAACTTCGCATTGAATTGCTTAGATCTGCATTTCTATTAAACAACTGAATTATTATTCAAGGTCTAAAACATAAGGATAGAGAATTACAGGTTCGTAATAGGTTTTTGCATCGCAAGTCTCAATTTTCTTTTGATTCATGAAAGAAAGTTTCTGCTGGCTAATACCAAGCAATGCCGCTTTTCTTAGTAAGTTGCCGATCATTTTATAAATACTATTCATAATTATATAAGCTGTTAAACTCTACCTTTAAACACAAGTAAGATCATATCCTCAAAGATATAGAGAGGTTTAAAAGGAACAGAGTGAGAGAAATTAGTTTTATATTTCTAAAATTTTGAGATAATTTATATATTATTTCATCCATTTTATACATTAAAATGCACCGAAATGTGTTTTGGGAACTTAGGTAATGCTCCTAAATCTATTCTCGTGTATTAAGGAAGGGAAGTTTTAAAATTTAATGTTTTTAATGCACCACCTTATTCGGTTTTGAACTTTAATTTAACTCCTAATAAAGTTTGAACTTTATTTGGAGGACCTCCTAAAATAATTAAACATTATTAGGAGCAATTTAATGAAGATAGATTGATAAAATTGGAAATCAATCTGTGAAACTTAAAGCAAGTTTATCAATGCTTCTCCTCATATCTAATATTTAATTTCATTAACATTTCTAGAAAGAGGAAGTAAGATGGAATCTATGAATGATGCTTTGAAGTGAATTTAATCTCAAGATTTAATGGGAAAATTCAGAAGTAAACAGATACTTGGTAAAGCTAGGTGATTCTCCACTTATAACTTACTTATTAACCATAGTTGGATTGTTCTTGCCAACACAGGAGGGAACAAAAATATCATTCTTAAAGCCATTGCTAAGTGAAGAGAAAAAGCTTTTAAATAAAATGAAATAAGAATGATTGAGATACCTAACTACCCTGAAATATCAGTAGCAAACCTCTATGATGATGCTATAAGTGATCCTGATGTTGCTCTCTACCTTCCATCAAAGCTGCAACTATCTAATAAGTTGCCAGAGAGAAACTTCTTCTTTGGTGACTTTGGTGTCCTTGGAACTCTGAAACCTGATTACTTAAATGAAGTAATTTAAGAAGCTCATAAGAAACGCTAAAGCATCTCTCCTGAAGAAAAAGAGAAGCAGGGAATTAAAATCAGCGACACTTGGCTCTAGGAATTATAAAAGCATCCATTCATGTCTAGTAAGCTCAGTCTTCTAACTTTATAAAAAAACCTGGTACTGCTATATACTTGATGAAAGAGCGCAGCAAATTAAACAGAGAGAGAAAATCACAGGTAAAGCATAAATTGAGTAAAAGATTCTACAAGGATTTTTAAAAGCAAGACGATATGAACATAGATGCAGAAGCTGACACTAAGAGAAGAACATAGGCCCAAGCAAGCCTTAAGAGGAGGAAAAGAAAGAGAAGCCAAATCCCTTTACAGTCAAATTTCGTTTAAATCTAAAACTTGTATATATATATATATAAACCCCAATACATTTATGCGTGATAGATATAAAAGTTGGTATGGTGATGATTTAATATCGATAAATAGCGAAATTCCAAACTTCACAATTTAAGTTATTATGAGAGGGCCAATTCAAGAGTCTTTGAAAGAGAGTCTTTGCTAATTGCAGTTTGAGTGTTCTAGTGATCATGTATTGTTGAAAGTGATCCTTAAACTATACTAAGTCCATATGTCCATAAAATCCAGTAGCTTTCCCAACTACTTTTTCCAAAAATTCAACTCTAGTATAAACCCCTCCCTCTTATAGGGTCTAAAATCCAGTCTGAAGTCTAGAATCCAAAGCTAGTCTGGACCCCCTTCAACCATGACCTCGATTTTCGAAAACGAGTGCCTTTGCTTTCCATTCTACTTTCACTGCACATTTCTACTGGTTATATGTACGATATGAACAGTTTAGGGTTGAATTCGCCATTAGGACCTCGGATTTTTCGATTTTTCCAAAAAGCCAATTTTCAATGAGGCCAGACTCGAAAAGCACTCAAAAGACCCATGGCGGGTCAGCCATTTCTTGCAAGCCTACTTTTTCCACCTTTATATGTTGGTATTAACATAAGCTGCGGGCTGTAGCTCTTTAAATCCACTGGATAAGTGAAGGAGAGAGTTTTTCTTATAGTAAATTTGAAGAATCCAGTGGTATTTTTTAATAATCCACCTATTAAATTTAAAAAAAAAAAAAAAAAAAAAAAAAAAAAAATCCAGTATATAATACTATAATCAAAACTTAAAAATACCATGAATCCAGCCCAAGAGCGGGATCAGCTTGCTGAGTCTTTTCCCTTATAGGTTGAAGAATGAAGCTCTGGTAAGCTTTTTTCCTTTACTAAGCACCTATATTAGAGTTAAGGATTGATAATTCAAATGAATAGTTAGCTCAACTTCTTGAGCAGGGTGATCGGATTTTTGAAAATCTTGTAGCCAAGGCTAATATTGATAAGGGCGGCAAAGTGAAGGGCATTAAAGCTGAGTACAAGGGAGCCCAAGATAGAGTCAAAATCAATAGAGCAAAGGAATTCCTACATTTAAACAACTATGATTTGAGTCTCCTGTTGTAGCAGGAGGATTTCATAGGCTATTATAAGACATGGGATTTTAAGAACGTTGTGAGAAAGTTTATAAACAATAACAAAAGCAAGAAAGCCAAGAACAGCAGTGATACCAAGTCACTGGTCTCTGAAAATCTTAACCACTCCCTCTCAAACGAGGAAATGAAGGTGAGTGAGTTCCAGACTACTGTGAGCTTAGCAAGTGAATCAATGCAAGCTCCAAGACCCTTACCTTAGCTGGTTATTAACTATGGCTCAATCATTGGCTATGAGATGTTGGTCAAGCACTTTGAAAGTTTCAAATAATCAAATTATTAATAAAAGGAACAGATCCTTCAAGATATAAT
>ARYC01003802.1:0-14900 GCA_000711775.1 Oxytricha trifallax
AGTGTTGTAATTTGCGGCTTGTCCATAATAGTACTATTATTGATGGTTCATTGACTTATTTTCAAAAGTAAAATTATATTATGATTATAGGACAGAGTCAAATTATACTTACAAATCTCTCAACCTGAAATTAAATATTCAAGTGTGTGGGAATAAGGGAAAAGTGATATTAAGAAGGTCTTAAACGAAAAATATTATTATTATAAATAAAGTTTTTTATGCTATTTAAATTAACTACAAGTAGAATGATTTTTATCAGAGAAGAAGTTATATACTACTTTATTACTTTCGAGAGAGCCAAGAATTCTAAGGTAAGAGTTTAAATCCGGTTTAAAATTATTATAATTAATTTTCCATTTTATTATCTCTTGGATAAATTAAGTCTTAACCCTTTGTTATAGATTAGTGATTTTTAATTTTAGATGTAGTTCATATTGCTGAGGCCTCAGTAATCTTCAATGATTATCTCGTCAATTAAACAATGCAAGACTTCCCTAATAAAATTCTTAAACTGTAAGTATAAACTTCCCGTCCAAGCATACGCTAGTGGTACTTATGTACTGCAATTGATATTCTAATAATTTTCTTTTTTTTCCATTCTAGGCAAGCAAAATTTAAAGCAAGATTAATAATCAACAAGAAGAATTATCTAATCAACTCACATAGTGTTTTAACTATCTTCAAGGTCTCCTGTATCTGATGTGATCCTCATTAAATGTAAAGATTTTGTAAAACGCTTCTTCTATAATTCTATAAACCATATTTCTCTAGCCTTTAAAGTAGATTTCTCGCAGTGACAACTTTAAGTTTATAAAAGTCAGGCAGTCATCTTAATTGCGAAGAATCAGCTACATCATGGAACAAGTGTTCAATGTTTAGACATCAAAATTAACTCATCTTAGAAACTTCCAGGCAATATTAATTACTCAAGAGATTTATTAAACGAACCAACATGGCTCACCACGGATGAACTTAAATTATAAATTTCTTGCCAGACCCTCAACAGCATTTCTAGGTCGATTTTTAAGACTACCTTGCCCTCCAAAGATCTCGCAATATTCTAACAACCCGATAAGTAAGCAAACCATTTTTAATCCCTGAGCATTTGCTCTTCAGGCTCAATGATTGAATGTCTATAGGTGTTTTCAAACTCTGATTATGGATTGCTATGAGTATAACAAAAATCCTGGGCTCGCAAACTAAACCCCAATTGCCTAAAGCTAATTTTAATTAGGACGTTCACTATTTTCGAAACAACTCAACAAAATTAATGGCAAGTCCATAATGGCTTCTCTTTAATGCTGCGCCTGCTAAGTTGAAGTAAACTATTACAGTGCTAATAAATGTTGCATGACTCCTCTAGTTGGAATTCCCAAAGTATAAGCGATGAAAATTGAAAGTTTATTTCCAAATGAGCAGTAATGACAAGATTTTTTAAAGTATTGAATGTGAAGATAAAAAAGGACTTTCAATTAAATTAAGGAAATTAATCAGGACTCATTAGAACTGTAGAAAATTAAAAGCAAAATGGCATCTAAAAAGATTTATAGATGGATGCTTGTCAATACGATAGCTCGTAATAAGCGCAACTGGACTTACAAATAATAGTAATTATAACTTTTATTTTGAGGTCGAAGCATCCTAACTCGATTGGATATGTCACTATTAGTTCAAATTGGCTTAAGAACGAGGAATTTCAACGAATTTTAAAGAGCTTTTTAGAATGATTTTTAAATCCAAGAGTAGTCTAAGGAAGAGTAATGCGATGCTAATGCAGCAATGAGCAAAGCCCCCCTATAGGAAATTTGTAAATATCGTTAAAACTTTACAGTACTTTTTATCGGCAAACTTGAATTTTGAAGCTTATTTATGGCTTTTTATAAATGAAAAGAGGGTTTCAATTGGGGCAAGATTGAACTAATAAGGCCCCAGGAAAGCAACAGGAACTTGAAGCAGTTCAAATTTTGAGCGTAAATATTTAGAACGATGATAAGCAGCGTTATCAAGCATTATTATAGTTTTCTACCTCCAATCAGGGTCATTGGAGTCTAACCTTTAAATCAGCAATAGGATAAAATAATAAACTGTCAAGCTATTATTTCGACCTTGATTTAGGGTAAAATACAATTTCCCAGACGAGCTTATTCCAGCAATAATGCTAACCTGTTTAATTCTTGTAAGAGTAGAGCTATAACGTTTCACTCCTCAAAACGCCCAACCTTTTCGAGGGTTCTTTATCCATTAAATGCTGCTCTCGTCGATGTTTATAATATCAATACCCATTTTCATCAGCTCAATATAATTATTGGCGGCTAGCTATCTTTGGAATATGGACCTTTCCCCATTTGTTCTCTTGTCAACGCTGTAGACTTTTTTATAGGATAGGCCAACCTTTTAATTGACAACCTTGCTGAGATAACTTAAAGATATTTTTATTCCAAACTAAGTTATCAGAAACTACTAAAGCTCTGATAGTGTTTTAATTTCTTTATTATTGGCAAGAAAATCAATAATTGAACTGTAAAGAGATTCAGGAAGTCTTGACTTAACTAATTTCTTGCAATTAGAAGTTTGACTACCTCTTGCTCGATATTTCTTCAAAGCCTCATTGACCATATACCTCGTAACTTTCAATCACCGTTAAATTTAAGTATAAGTACAGGACTCCTTGTAATAGAGCTAAATAATCTTGTTTTACAATTCATTTTGAAATGTTGGAACTGTATGATCTTTAATTTAATCTGGGCAAGCTAAAGACTAGTTTTAATTTTAAATGCATAGACTATCTATCATCCTCTCAAGAGTTTCAGCATTCCAGCCTTGAATGACTTGCTTAGCATCCATAAATTCCTTTACTTCTCTATCTAGATCATCTTCGTTGTAATTAATTCCTTATTTTCTCAGTACAAACTAAATATGGAGTCTACAGCACTAATATAATGATTCATTCAAAGCACTTTTAGTTAGCAAACCTAAATACAAATTTGA
Source organism: Oxytricha trifallax (assembly GCA_000711775.1). Classification (NCBI taxonomy): domain Eukaryota; phylum Ciliophora; class Spirotrichea; order Sporadotrichida; family Oxytrichidae; genus Oxytricha; species Oxytricha trifallax. Next base: position 2,989 of record ARYC01003802.1, read on the forward strand.
ATCCCCACCCGACTCCATTTGAACTCTAGGATCGTACTTTTTATCACTATAGCTTGAAACTCTCTGAAAATTCGATGCCCCCTTCTCAATTTCTTCAATATCCTTTACAGTCCATTTCATTACTGAAATACAAGAAGAGTCAATCACCTTATTGGAAAGGAGTTCAGTAGAGACTTAGATGCAATTTTGATTTTAAGGAGTCTCAATAATTGAGCTACTCTGCTCCTCTCCTTCATCTATTTCAGATTCACTACTATCTCCTTATTCTATCTTCCTGAAGAATCTATTTAAGGTAGTTTGTTTTTAATTAATTCTCTGTGAGTTTTCCATTTCTCTGCTAAAGTTATTTCTAATGAGAGTGAAAGGATTCTTCTATACAGTAATGCTTTTTGAGAAAGAATATTTGGGTTTTCCCTATTTAATAATTATATATATAATGCTTATTAATTAATATAAAGTTTATTAATTTAAGACCCCTCAATTAACTACTACTAAAAAGTGCAACAAATAAGAATGCAGAATCAACTTGCAACCGTTAATGTCCACTAAGTCCAAGAGAAAATAGGGAGCAAGAAAGAGCTCCATGACTTTTTGTAGCAGGAATGTGGGGCATACCTTCCCAAAATTGGATGCTGCAATATATACTTCCTGAAAAGCATACTGAATGGAGAGAAAGAAGTAAGCCAAAGGTATTTTAATTATTTTAGTACTTAAAGAGGAGCGAAATTATGGTGGCCGCTGTGCCTCAAATAAAAGGCCTCACTGCTGACGACTTTCTCGATTACGCCAAGAATAAGCCATCGCTCCTCTCCTATCTGCCAGATTAGAGCGACTGGCTCCATCTGGATAAGAAGTGGATATGCGATATCCTTCTATCATTGGACAAAGAAGGGATAAACTTAATGATTCTCGAAGCAAAGCAAAAGAGAAGGGAGAGACTGGACTAGTCTCAAAATCTGATTGTTCATATGAAGCCCGAATTTGTTCAAGCTCTTAACAATTCTCTCTCTTACAGTGGTAAGCAGTAAGACAATATAAACAATTATAGTTTAAAAAGGAAGATCAGCACATCTAATCAAAATGACATCTCAGAGAAAGAGGAGAAAAGGGGAGGTTGAGGAAGTAAAGGGTGAGGAGGTAGCAATGAGAGGAAGCAAGCAAAAGTACCTCTCAGAGAACAAGAGGATGCGGGATGAATTTAATGGGATGAAATCAACTATCGACGACTTAGTGGGCTACCAGGCATTGGTGCATAAGCTCCATGAGAGTGGCATCATAGACAATGAAGGAAGACCTTTACAACCCCAGGTTAACGAGTTCATGGAATGACAAATGATTAATGCGAGAGTTCATAATTAATACTCTCAAAAGAGTTCGTTATAATTTAATTTTAAAACAAAACTAATCATGAAAGTTTGAGTTGAAGTCAACTTAATTTATTACAAGATATTACATTCCATGTCATTGTCTCTTTCTCTTGTAGTTCTGATGATCAGCCTGCTAAGGGGCTGAGATTCTTTTACCAGTCATTCTTCCATATCGACTTTTAATTACACTGTTATCTTTGTTTGAAGCGACCTTTTCAGAACGCAAGGATGGTTCTGATGGACTGACGATATCACTAAGATCTGCCAAACTTCCATTGCTTGAATCATGTTGCTTGGCATTTGTCTTTTCATCTTTATTTTAAAGATCCATTGAACTCCTACATTCCTAGTTTAAACTGCGATCATTAACTTACCTCGCTTTCTTCTAATGTTTAGTCTTGCTTAAGGCTTTGAGTTTAATTGTAGATTAAGGCAGATCATTTGAATCAATCTCATCTTCATTAATTTTTGCCATTGAATCCATCTATACAGATACCTCCAGGAAAGACTCTTAATTATTCAAGGAATTACTATCGTTTTGAATATTTGGAGCCTTTGACTCCTCATTTTAAGCTTTGACACTTTAAACTTGATCTCCTTTTTCGAGATTAGTTTGAGTGAGAATTGCTGATTCTAAATCTCCACGACCATTTTCAGCTTTCAGAGCTTGTTAATCTTTCGAAGCTTCCTCATTGCAGTTTGATTTTTGGACTGCCATATCCTCCTCACACCATTACTAATAGCTCAGGATAGTCTGAAGAGCAGCAATCTTCATATGAAAATCATTCTCGACCCATTACTGGTGCATTTAAATCACTTGCTCGGGTGTTTCTTTAGAGCCTTGCTTGTAAATGATTTGTTTGTAAGTACCCTTGCGGTGCAGTCTCCCAACTCTACCAAGTATTTGCTCGGTAGATCTACTTGAAAAAACATCAGCGACTATCAGAAACAGTCCACCGTTAAATTCGATTTCGTGCGATGTTTTCAAGTCCGTGCCTCTGCCTTGCTATTCATTGAGCAGAAAGACTCCATAGAGACCTTCCCCATTTTTACTCGCAAACATTGAGTCAAACTGAGCTTCCAGTTTTGTCCCCTTCAAGTTTTTCATAGGAAAGAATCGTAGTTGCTGAAATCTTCGAAAGTAGTTCTCGATAAAAGTGTAAGAATGTTAAGCTACGATGATAACAGGAGTGAGCTTGCAATAATCAGAAGCCATGCTGTAGATTCTCTAGCAAAAATCAACGAGATTAGTTTTCACTAATTCCTATTCGAGTTTGATCCTTTTGTCTCCAATCATGCTGCTGAGCTTTGGAAATATCACCTCTTAAGTTTTAAAAGCAAGCGAGAGGCATTTTTGCTCCTTTGCCGTAAGGCTTGAGCCAGTAAACCCAACCACTCGTGCAGCACCATGGAAGAATCGCAGAGTATTTTCCATTTACTTGACGTTTCCCTAAAAAAAGATCCAGTCATACTCATCAATCATGACGATTGATTTGCTCCATATCAATTAAAAGTCCTCATTGTCCATTATGGACTCCAAGTGCTTTTGCGTCATATAGTAGACGCCGTCCTTGTTCTCATACTGGTTAACATTGACATTTAGACCTAAGCTGGTAATCATGGCTTCAAACCTTTTCTCATCTCGCAGTATCAGGTGGTCATTTTTTCCTATCACGAATACAGCTTTTCTGGAACTCTTAGCATGAAGAGCCGCCAATGTAGAACAGAGCAAAGTCTTTCCGTTGCCCACTCCAAAGTTTACAAATGTGAACCGGGAATCTTCCCAAGTCAGGAAGTTGAGGGCGAGCTTTTGAAGAGTGAGGAAGCTGAAGCCCAGTATTTGCTGAAGTCTTATCTACTGATTTGTTTACTGAAAGGCTTTGAAGGACATGTCTTTGTAAAATTCTACTACAGACTAAGAGTCTTTGTTGAGCTTTCTGAACTAAGTCAGTAATCGCTTCTTCTCCTCCTCTGTAAAATCACTCGTCTTGTTTGGGACGTTTAAGAGCTAATTGAGTTTCGTAAAGTCGGCCCGAAGGCAATCTTGAATGATGTCTCGCCTTTATCTTACTCCCTTTTCTTGATAAATGTATGCAAGGTTCTTTCCTAGATCTGATATCTCGTCCAGCTTTAAAACCCAGAGAGGATTCCTCAGTCTTAACTCCTGTGATATCTATGAGAGATATGAAATAAAGTCTTCCTGGTCAATAAAGTCCCACTTCGAAACGAAAATTTCACTCAAGGTGCGAATGAAGTTATCCAGCTTTTAATAAAGAGTTTCACTTGAGAGTGAGCAAATTTGAATGAAGTCTCCCACTACATTAATTGGAATGTGCCGAATCAATCTTAAGCCCTGATCTTCCTTGAGAATCTATATAAAAGGCTTGTTGAGACAGAGCAATGTGTTGGGAAGCAGCCTAACTGCTTACGAATCAATCTTGAACTGCTGAAAGGTGCCTATCATCAGTGGAATGATGCCTATGTTAGCTTTGTCTAAGTCTGCTAGTTCATCCTGCAGCCTTTACAGGCATTCTGGCTCGTTAATGAAAATGTAGTTTGATAAGCCCAAAGCCTACTCGGTATTTGGTCGTTAGGCGAGAAGAATTAGGGAGCTCTTAAGTAGGGTCTCATCAATCTCTATGATTTCGTATAAATAGTAAAGCAGAGAGGAGAGAAATAGGCGGGTTTTGATTTGAAGGCTCACTTGGGCTCTTTGATTTAACTCATAGATGTTCCTGAACATGTCTTCGTACAGATTTTCCTAGCAGGCTGATTTAAGATTCTAAAGAAACTCGAGAAGACTCTAGCTGTTCCTATTAAAGATCTTCCAGATGAAGTCCTGCCTCTCTTGCGGCTTTAGGATCATGAATTCCCGAATGTAGTGGGAGGTAATTTCTGATTGAATTTTAGCACCGTAGTTGACTTGCGAATTGTGGCTATCAATCCTTTCGTCAACGAGCTCCTTCCCATTCTAGAGAACTTAATTAGAGCCTGTTACTTTCATCTAGACTTTAGCCTGACTTTATATTTCATTTAAATCCTTAGACTTTTGGTCTTTGACTGATTTAGAGTAGCTCTAAGTTGTTCTATTAAGGATAAATTTGCTCACAAACTTTGTGAGATCTCGGGATCCTATGAGTGGCTTGAACTACTCCAGCTCTAGGATCTTGCTAATGTCATAATTGTTAACTGGCAAGATAAGTTTTGCTTTATCAATAAGATCTGGGTGCTCTGCTCCTTCGTATTTGGCTTTTCGACATCTTTTCTAGACAGCGGCAGCTTTTGGAGGATCTTTGTTAATGTCTGAGCTCTGATCATGATTTAACTCGGAGCAGTTGCTTGAAGCTTAGTCCATGGCAATGCTAGGCAATTAATTTTAGGAGTCTTTCCTTAAATTATCTGTACTTTCTGATGATTCTGCTGAACGTTCTTGCTTTTCTAAATGAAGTGCTTGCATTTTATGTTTTGCGGGTTTTTGATTACTCTAAATTTAAATTACTATTACATCTTAATTAAAAAGAGCGCTTATTAATTAAGTCTTAAATCAAATTACTCTGTCTTAAATAGCTTTTTCTGCTAGATAATCTAGTAAATCAGAGATCTCTCTGGGCATTTTAGATAGATCATTGTGAACAATTTACAGTGGGGTCTGAGTGATTTGTCCATCATGAATATGCCATTTTTTAGTTGTTTGGTTAATCTGGAGGCCATTTCTCCTTTGATTAAATTAAATGTTTTAGCCGCTAAATCATAAAATATCTTGGCATGTGAACTCTTCAAAAATAGGCATTAAATCATCATTACAGCCATCTGTGCTTTTAGTAGTACCGTCGATTGCCGCTCTAGACTGTGGTAATAATAAAGGATTGAAACGAGAAATTTTCCAATTGCTCGGCAAAATATTTACCCCATTTAGATAAAGAATTAAGCTAATTAAGAATTCTTAATACGATTTAACAATAAATTCGATGATTTCATGGACTAGAAGGGCTTAGATAAATGTCTTTAATTGACAAACACAGAGTGAGAGAGACTTGGTTAGTAACGATAAGGATCAGAGAAAAGATCGTGGAGTAAGAAAAAGGTTTCTATGAAAATATTATTTTAAAGTCGAAAGAAGAAGATCTACAGTCTTATTTAATTGAGAAGAAGGCCTCATTGAATTAAATATTTGAATTTTTGATTTATCAATTCATTCTTAATTCAAAAATTTAGCTTTACAAATAATTAGGTGGCGTATACTAAAATTATCGCAATTTATATTTTAAAAGCTCTTTTCTTGAGGCTAACACATCTTTGATGAATCTCATGCTTGTTTTCTTATAACTAGGCAAGTGATAACCAACTATATGTGTTAAGACATAAATATTTACGTGAATACTTAAGGTGATTGTACCAGTCAGATTTGGTGTTCAGGCTTCCATCTAATATTCTACTATTTATGTTCGTGATATTTCCCTATAGTCCCTCACGATTTTAATTCATGTTCATTCTATTTAATAAGTATTAACTAAAGCTAACTAACTAATTAATAGGTTATAGTAAGTTTAAATTGTATTGGGTTAATTATGTTTGTTGACTTAAATAAAAATATTCTATAGGTTAATTTTAGTCAGCTTACATAAATAAATTCAAGTATAATTAAGCCTAATTTCTTAGGATTCTATACTATAGAGCTTATTCTCAATTAAGTTGATTAAATAGGTTCAGGCGTTAACCCAAAAATTTAAGTAAATATGACATAAATAAAAATATTAATAAATTACTAAAACTTACCAAGACGCATTCTGACATTATCACTGGCGCCAACTGACACTGCTATATTAATCTATTATAAACCTCTTTGGCACATTCTGACATTTTCTTTGCCGCCAACTGACATAACTAAAAAAAATATCATGTTGACATAAATATACTTTACAAAATTTTATTTGTTCTTAACTTTTGCGGACATGAATAAATATTTATTAACTTAATCTAATTAACATAATTTTAAGTATTAAATATGAGGAAAAATTAATCTTCTCTTTCCTCAAACATTGATTCAAGTGATGAATCTTAAGTTAAGGATGAGATCGAATCAAATTAAACTGCATCAGATAATTGTGAAGCTCAGCTTGAAGATTCATAAACAATGGTTACCAAAAACAATTTTTGGGGGGAAAGTTTCCTGCACCGGTTGATAAAAAAAAAATTTTAGGAAAGGTTCCTGCACTTTTTTAAAAATATTTTTTTCTATAAAAAATATTTTTATAACAACTACAATGCAACTTCCGAACGAATTTTATTGAATTAATAATACTTAATTTATTAATCAAAAAGTCAATATTCTTTTTAGATTCCAATTTTTGACATATTTCATCTGATATTTTTTGGTTTTTGTATCTTAGACATTATATTGTCCTATCATTTTTAAAGTAATTCCAAGTATTTTATCCAATTGTTATCAAATTTCAATTTTATGTTCTTTCAATACTTATAAAAAGTTAGACTATATTTTTAAACTACTTATATTATGTATAAAATTCCTATTAATATTAGTGAGTCATAAAAAATTTTAATTTTATGATTTATATTAAAGTTTACATAAAATAAAAAAAAGTGCAGGAAACTTACTCGAGTGCAGGAAACTTTCCCCCCCCGAATTTTTTATGCTAGCTATTTATATCAAATAGTAAAGCTTTAAGACTTCTAGAAAAAGTCATAAATATAAACATACAAAAAAATATATATGAATGCCTTTTTATATAAGTAGGCTTACAGAGGTGTTGAATGAAAAGATACTAAAAACCTATAATTAAAAGTGAAACTTATATAATTTAAAAACTGAGCGGACTATAAAAGCTAGGCTTGTATGTCAATTTAGCTGTATATAATATAAAAGTCTAAATTACTGCTTAGAATTCATTTAGGCTCTCATTATCAAAATGCACTTTCTTTAACAAGTTACTCTTAAATAATAAGATTATTAATTAAAAATATTATGAAATAAATAGAAAAATGCAAAAGACATCTAATATTAATATCATTTTAATGAAAGAGAGTCTGAATTTTACCATTCTTTATAAACTGACTAATTTCAATATTCAAATAAAGTTAACTTATACAACAAAATGAAGACTCTAGTGTTTAATATATCGAAACAATTTGGTCAACTCCAAAGCGTATTGTTTATAAAAGTTTACAAAAATGTAATTTTTTTCAATAAACCTGAGACCTTCATAAAATGAGGCTAGGATGATCCTACAGTAATCAAGTTAGTAATTAATACTAATTTATTTAAAGCAAATTTAATTAAGTGAAGAGTTTGATAAATACTACAGCTATCAAAAATTAAATTAAATTTAACTAGCTAAAGAGCTATGAATGAGTCATATTAAATGTCTTATTTATATTAATAGAACTTTAATAGTCTAGGATTAGCATTTAACAATTTCATAAAATAAATAATCATTCAAACTTATAAAGTTTAATTTGAAGTGCAATCTTAAGTGATAAATTATTCAATAAGGCAAGACATAAAATTTAGATATTCTTATTTATGTAATAGACACAATCCTTATAGTTTGTACATTCAGTAGGTATTATTAATAGATATTTATCACGAAAAACTATAAAAGTTAAAGATGCTTATAACTTAGAAGTTTTCTAAGCAAATTACAAATACTCAACTGTTTAGAATTCAAACTTAAAGCATCTTCAATGACTTTCAAAATATACTAAGATAAAAAGAATAATCATTGGGTTTAAAATTGGATTAGTAGATAAATTATTTTTTCTATAATTATTTTAATAATTATTCTTATTGATACGAGGTTTTATAAAAAACAAAAAATATCATGCAAAAATGTATAAAAATTCATTGATTTGGTTCATAAAGATAAGATATGCCTACAAGTGATAGGTTTATATTGATATTTATTAAAAATAATTTTGAAGAGCTTCCTGCTTTTTAGAAGTTTAAGTAATAAGTACTTATATTAATTTGGGTCACATCTTGATAAATTTTATTTATTTACATATTTTTCTTCAATTTTGATGATTGAAAATATACCGAGTGGGAAAATTATTAATCTTAGAGTTAGTGTGTCAGTAGAAAGTGGGACCATTACAAAAATAAAAATATTTATTCTTGTTAAACTTAGAGCTTTTTCATTTTAAAGAACAGGAAATACCCATTTCTTATTTCTAATCTTACTTTATAAAACTATTTTATCTTATTGCATAGTTTATTTAAACAAATTTAGGTGACTTTACTATTACGATATTTCTTTAATAAAGCAAATTTTAATTAATAATTGATTAATGATAATAAGAAAAGTAATAGTAGAAATGAAAAATGTATATCTTAAAAAAAACGTTTCATCATCATCATCACTGTCACTGATGTTATCCTAATTGATCTTCTTGTTTTTCTTGTATCCTTTCTAAGTTACTTTGAGAAATTTGTGTCTTCCACCAATGCCACTTAACTTAGGAAGGACCCCTATAAAAATTAAAATTTAAATATCTATTTTGTAACTTTTCTTTTTATTGAATGAACAGTAGATCACACAGCTGTTGCATTTTAATTTTTGTTTAATATTAATCAATTATAAATCACAATTTACTTTATTCAACAAATATTGTGAATTGCATACATTCCTCTTAATATTATTTACTTAAATTAATCAATAATCTCTCAACATTTATTAGATTATTTCAAAGGATATGGAAGTTATAGAAAATTATCAATACAACTTCGAACAGAAGAGTTATTTATATAACTATCCATTTAGATTATTATATAAACGTCTTTCAAAATAGAAAATTAAATTAGATATTAACTATAAAATGAAACCAAAACGGAAAAGTTAAATTAAGAATCTTCAAACAAAAAGATCAGGCTTCAAGATTGCTAGTATTATTTAAGTTTTAAGATATAAATGAATCTACTGTAGCTATTATTAAAACATTATAATAAAAATAAAGATTAACGGTAAATTAAATAATCAAATAATTCATTGAGTATATTTTAGTAATAATATATATAATGAAGGAGATATATTAATAATATATCTTATTTTAAATTCGATTACAAATATTCATTAAGCCAGTAACTAATATAATCATTTTAAAAGTATAATAAATAGGATTATCATTTTAATATGTTGTTTTGTAATGAAGATTATTAATTAAATTTTATAGAATTTATCAAATTTTTATTTTTTTAAATAAATATCTTATCCTTGGTAGCACTCAATGCGAATAAAATAACTTTGATATAAATTTATATCTTTGTAAATTATTTTACTAATATTAAACTACAAATATAATTATTTAATGTGCTTATTAGCATTTTGAAGTTTATATATCAGTTTTAATTTAATATTTATATGATAATTAAGCAAGAACTTTAATTATATTCTGGTTAGATTTGCATAATTTTATCTTAATTATTAAAAAGTTATTATAAATAATTAGTAGTAACGAATTAAAAATTTAAAAATTATTATAAATATAAAAGTAAATGTTAGGATAGTGACTAATATTTTGTAATATTAGAAGAATAGAGCTATATAATATATATTTAAATATTAGCAGAATTTTACTATTGATGTTTCTATTTTATCTTATCAAACAAAGAGATGGAATAAAATGGTAATGCCAATCGTAAAGTTTTTTATATTTTTTTCCTTATATCAATAATATTCTGTCAATACTTGGCCTTGATAATAGAAAATTCTATTAATTAAAATTTCTTAAGTATTTAATTAATTTACCCGTTTCTAAAGTAATTTTGTAATCATTAATAATTTTTATGTTTTGTATATTCATTGAGCATTAGCATATAACTGAATTTATTGAAATTGCTAAGAGGCAATAAATTTAAATACAAATAATCTTTTATATTTATTACAATATTAAAACACATTAGAAAAATTAAGATTAGTGTTATTAAGAGTATTGGGATTGAAGGCTCTAAATATAATTACTTTATTTTGGATTAGATAAAAGTTTATTCAGTATTTAGGGATTCTTTCAATACTACATTTATAAGTATTTATTATAATTTGCTAGTTATGATATGAAATAAAGACTTTCATTATATTTATTAGTATAAAATAACTTTATATATTATTATATTAAGAAATCATTATATTCAAATTGTAATTAGTTAATAGTCTTTAAGCATTGATTCAGTTTATACCTAGATAATAATTCCTAATTAATATATTTATTGTATCAAATAAAAAATTACCATCTAAAATAATACTATATTGACATAAAAGAAATATTATTTAATATTCTCAATACTTGTATACAGTTACACAGTTATTTGGATTTGCTTATAAACAGATTAGTTTTCATTGGCTTGAAATTATTAATATATTGTAGGAATACATTTGAAATTGGTAAAATCATTCTAATTAAATTAATTATTATTAAAAATCTTGGCAGTTAAAGTTGGCCATTTTAAACGATTTTGGGCTCATTCGATAGAGAATTCAAAATTATCTGGACTTTACTATTGGCGGTACTATTTTATCGCATAACTAGAGCGAGATAACTTGACTTTAATGTGAGGGTATAATTTATTGAATTTAGATGTGTTTAATTAAGGACAATTAACATTGGTTTTACTAGAGTAGTTAGTTTCATCCTATTGGCTTTATCTGAAAAATTGGCTAATATTATAACATCAACTCGCTATTTTACGTTGTTACGCTGCACATAATGAAGCTAACCTCCCCGACTAAAGCTAAAAAATAATATATTTACGGGTAATTTTAAGGCTGCTTATTCAAATTTGAATAACGATTATACAATTTTGTCTATTGCAAGATGATATTATATAAAAGTACAATTCATCCTTGAAAGTTTTAATTTCAGAGATCTGTACCTTGTTCAAATTAAGCGTAGATATATCTGAAGTTAAAATTTTATCTGTTTAGTATAAACATTATAATCATCTGATTAAGGGGATAAAATGAATTTTCAATTCAATAAACTATATTTAGCAATTTTAGCTGGTAGTAGCATTGCACTTACAGCATGTAATAGCGGTACTGGAAATAATGGCAACGTAGCAAATTCGGTAGCAGCAAAATTAGGTGCTACCGATTCTAACTGTTTGCAGGTTAGTAGCTCTAAAGTTGATGGTAATAGATGGTGGATTTCTGCGAGTGTGGAAATGAAAAATACTTGTAGCGGACCAGTAAATCTTGATAATACTGTAATTGAATTGTCTAATAATAAAACAGCGTTAAGTGGTAGTGGTTTTAGTATGAATTCAGCTTCACCATGGTCAGCCAAGAATGCCCTAAAGTTTGCTTATGCTACAAATAAAGTTACAGTTACAATTCATTCAGATGCGCAAATTGCTAAAAATGGAAATGTATCGGTTAGCTTTGGTGGTAATCCTGGTATGAATGCAGACCCAGTAGCTGGTTCATTTGTTTTTAAAGTTAATGGTAGTACTCCGGCACCAACTCCGGCACCAACTCCGGCACCAACTCCGACTCCTACACCTAGTCCAACACCAAGCCCAACGCCTGTCCCTAC
>ARYC01003803.1:0-15831 GCA_000711775.1 Oxytricha trifallax
GGTTTTAAATTGATAGTTTAAGTAATTATCATTTAATTTCAGCAGTATGGTATATTTAATGAGTATTTTCTTTGTAGTCTTTATTGATTAAATTTTGCATGGTATTACCAAATGCTTGAAAGGGAAGGTATAATGTTTGTGACTAGCTGTAGCTTAAGAAAACTCAGCTTCAAATGAAATAGTACTCGCGGTCATTCTACTTGGAATGAGAAAGTAATCGTAAATCTCTAAGTTGCCAAAACAAACGGATATGGTCTTAATAGAGACACCTAAAATCTTGGATCATAATAAGGAAACTTAGTAATCAATAACAAATTTAAAAGAAAGATTTTTACCACAAAAAAGTCTAAATAAGCTCAAACGAAACAACTAGGGCACTTTTTCAAGAACTAAGAGTAAGCCCTGCTAAGATTGTTAGAAATTAGATATCTATTAAAAGGATAAGAAAATGCAGTTTATAATAACGTCGAACAATTTTTCATGAGATCTAGAAATGTGCATAGGAGAATGAAGAGCCCAGAGGAAAGCTTATTGTCGCATTATTTTATTTCTAGCAGATGTCTGAGTTGGACATTTCACTTTTAAACATAAAAATATTCCTGTTCGATTGAGACCTCAGATGCACTAATACCTTCTTAATTCATTCCAAATACCTCAATCTATCAAATGCATGATTAATAAACTAAGAGACTTTATATAAAAGTTGGTAAACAGCTAGAATGCCACAAGAGCAACACCTGAAAAAGAGCTAAAGGATAGGCAGGACATCCAATTAAATTTTTTTCTTAGCTGTGAGGTACTCAAACATCTGAAATTTGTTCAAGTATTTCTCCCCTCACATTCCATAGTTATTTTATTCCCAGAACAAATTAGTGTTAACATGAACTTATTCCAAATATTTCATAAAAAATGAAATGCTGCAAGCCTATGTTCCCAGGAAACATGATTATTATTGGCACTCAATCTATTTTTGAATAAAGGAAGGCAAGCATTTAAAAAGTGATATATAGATTTAATCACATGTATGATTGGCGAAAGCAATGGTAGGGCTTTGAAATAAGGAGGTTAATAAAGTTCTAGTGAGAAATGTGTGTCATTATACATAATATTATTCAGTATTCTGGACTTTTGATTAAGACATTTATTTAAGCGACTCGTGTTTCTAATATCTTCCATTTATTTTATTTTTAAATTCATCAAATTTATATATTCTTTTAAATTATAAATGTAAGTATTTTAGTAAACAATTTTGCGATGTAATAATCAAATTTATGGGTAAAATATATTTTATATAAAAATTACCAATTTATGCTATAAAATTTTGATTTTGTAATCCAAATATAATTTAAAACAAATTTCTAAGATTACTATTAAATATATCTCATAAGTTTTCGATAAAATAAAAGAAAATATAATTACTATTATATTACGAATACTCCCAATGCAGCCACCTACTCCTGCTCAAATTATCAGCTTTTCAAGTAATTTACTGTTTCTAAGCAGGTCTTTGCATTCTATTATTCACATAATTCAATCAGACTTAACTTTGAGTATTCCTAGTGTTGGGTCACTCTAACATAGATACCGTTCGAAACATAACGCTCATCAAGTAGGTGATATTTATTTTTGAGCGTTATGTTTCGAACGGTATCTATGTAGAGTGACCCAACACTAGGAATACTCAAAGTTAAGTCTGCTTGAATTATGTGAATAATAGCAAAGACCTGCTTAGAAACAGTAAATTACGTGAAAAGCTGATAATTTGAGCAGGAGTAGGTGGCTGCATTGGGAGTATTCGTAATATAATAGTAATTATATTTTCTTTTATTTTATCCAAAACTTATGAGATATATTTAATAGTAATCTTAGAAATTTGTTCAATATGTTTTTTATTTAAACTATTAATAAAACAATTTATCATAATGCACTTAAAATATAACACACTACAATATATTGCATTAATTCTCTCTCATGTCAACCTGTTCCCTACACTTGTGTATCCTTTTCTTATGTTATTTTTCTTTGCAAATATATCTATGTTGAAACGATCAGGTGCAATTGTTTGGACAAAATAGTAAATCTTTGTAGGTTTCTGAGAATGCCCTTTCATAGCATCAAATATGACTCATTTTGCTTTGTGAAATGGGACGATGTCCTTTACATCACCTTTTATAGCTATTAAAAAAGATTCGTTACTGTGAGAAGTGTATTTGCCCCATCCTGGAATATAGCTCCATTCTTTGTCAACTTTATCCATTCCCCTTGATCAACTTCCTGTAACCATGAAACTTAAGAAATTTTCTAGCCAACTCTTTCTTCTAATTTACTATCCAAAGAATTATGATGCCTCTCTCCTGTATCAGGTGCATGGAAAGTGAAAGAATTTACTTATCAGTTAGTGTTGGAAAGGGCTACTCTTTCTTTAACTACCATGGGGATCAATAATCACAACTTCATAAAGTTTGCCATTCGCTTCCATGCAGTCTTCCGCTATCTACTGCCAAATTTTTATTTCTAGCAAGTTCACCTCATAGATTATTGACTTTGTAGATTTTTATAATCTCATTTTTTGGAGTCTCTGTCTAACAGTAAATACTTCTTCACCCGCTGGTATTCAATATGTAACTATTGCTGGTCCTTTGAAGTTGCACACCTATTTGTCAGTCTGTTTCCTTTTCTTGAGCATAGTTTCATGGTGATGGTTATCTTTGCATTTAAGTTGGTGCCTCCACAGTTATAGCTTTTGTCAAATTATTTTTTGCAATATAAGCAGATTTTTTTAGCTCAAGTGATCTTCTCTCTTTATTCTCCTCTTTGCATTTGAGACTAATGTGAGTTCTAATTGAAGTTCTCCCATCATATTCTTTTTAACAGTATGAGCAAGGAATTCTTTATTCAGTTAATTATTTCATACTTGTGCCTCTTTCCATTTTCTATTTTCTTATTGATTATATTTTAAATTTCTTAGAATTTATGAACTGCAAATATTGCTAATTCAAATATTCAATATAAAATGACCAAATATTTATAAAAATGTTAATTGTTTGATTTTCTTAAATTTTAAATAGTACCTTATACATAGGCTTTGCCTCTAATGTCTACCATATATTTTGTTATTATAATTTACAATTTAAAAAAGGACAATTAATTTTAACTATAATTATAATATAATTATTAGCGCTGTTATGGTGCTACTTCCTTTCAAACTTTACTAATTTCTTTGTAAAGTGCAATGTTATTAAGTGTGTCCTCATCTCTCTAAATTTTGAGCTTTTGAAAAAAGTTCCAATTATTACGACATTCAATTCAACAACCTGAAATATTTCTCAGCTCTATCATGTAATTAGATAAGAAAGTTAAAATTATAAATAATGCTCTAATTTATAATTTACAGGCATTCATAACTAAAAACTTAATTTTAAATAACTGCCTAAAATATTTATCATAATTTGTCAATAAAAATGTTTTGTTCTAGTTATTTGCTATGCACACTCTGAAAGCCAAATTCACTTGGATTAAATAAAATTTGCTGCTAAAATTTTTAATTCAAACCTAATTAATTGTCATAGAATAAACCAGAATGTTTCAAATAAGAATCATTTCTAGTTTTTGAGCGGAAATTGGAAACTGAGTATTTATATATAAAAATTAAATATATTATTATAATTAAAAGGCTCTCATAATCTTGTGTTGATGGTAAGTGCTTCTAGAAGGAAATAAATAAATCCAATTTAAAAAATACATATTTTTAAGAAATTTTAATTCAATGCTCTAAAGTATAGTTTTAGAATTATGAAAAATTTAAATCTGGTCTGCAGATAAACTCGGGTTACAGTGTGAATAATTGCTGATATAAATGATTCAAATTAAGGATTCTTATTAACAGTTCAGAATTTCTTAAACTTTTGATTTTTAAATAATAACAATATTTTATATAGATAGATGTAGAGAGAAAACGTGAGTGCCCATGATGCTTGTGAACTACAACAAAAGTTCAGATTAAAATCAGACCTTATAATATATTTGAAATACAGTCGTAAGCTACAATGAAATTAAATAATGTATATGGGGCTACTTTCTGACTGCAAACAACCATGTTACCCTAAGATTTTTGAAGGATTTTCTGTTTGGAGACAAAAGCCTGATGAAAGCTGCTGATGTCATGGTCTTTAATGTTTCCTAATATGAGCAGATCTCTATCCAAAAGGTGTTTGCTCAAGTTAAGGATGATGGAGAAATTATGAAATTCATGAATTTCATGAATTTCTACTCTGATAATTAATTGGTGCCTGATAGAAGGTACTTCTATGGGATTCTTGGTACTCTATAGCCAGGCTATGTAACTGCAATAAAAAAATGCCAATAGGGTAAGAAACGCTAGCGATGCATAGGAAGAAATCAAAGAGAAAATAATGATCAGGGATGATATATTTAAAAATCTTCTATTCAAGTAACCATTAAAATTAATTATTAATAATATAGAAACTAAGGGCAAAGAGCATTCAATGTTAAATAATGGGTCAAAATCAAGAGGCAAGAAACAGAAACTAAAATACCACGAAATAACCTAAAGCTTTGCAGAATTAAAAGCCAAAGTAGAAGACTATGGTCTAGCATCCTAGGCGCCAAGCAATATTGAAATTGAAAATGAAATAAACTCTAACAAAGAGATTTAATGGAGCACTTTTTCTCTAAATTACTTCATTCATGTATAAGAGACAGCCTGGGGATATAGAGATGGAATGAATTAATTAAATTATTAATAAAATAATATGTTATAATCAATTCAAGCTACTTTAATTTATATAAGTATAAATTTTAGAAATATGACTTTGCACAATCTTTTAAATTGTCAATTTTGGAACTGATTCTATCAAGCTCTTGAGTTATTTTGGTGTTATCTGAAGTTTGTGTTGAAGTCGCTATCTAAGACTTTCTTCCTGTAGTTGTTCTTAACCTATGCAAACCTTTCTTTTATGCAGTTAAATTCCGCTGAGTATGGAGCGTTGAAGAGACTAAGCTAGCCAATGATTTATATTTTATTCAGGACTTGTTTATTGTGATGGAAGTTGTCCCATAATATTAGGAATCTCTAATTTTTTAGGCGTGTGTTCAGGTAATCAATAAAAACAAGCACATCTGCAGATTATATTGATTTCTTTACAATAATAAAGCCCTCTAAACCTCTATCCACGCTAACCCCTACAATGCCTGCTTAAGCAAACAGAGTAACACCCTCCTTTCTTGCTAATTAATTTAACCTAAGTGAGCCCATTCTCTGCTATTAATTGAATAGGGTTTAAAAACTACCTCATCTACATAGATGACTTTTCTCTCGTTTTCCATGGCACCTAATAGTTTGTTGAGTCTTGACCATCAAAGTTCTTGAATCTCTATAATTTTTTAGGGTGACAATCTACACATTGAACGAATTTTCTTGAATTTAATTTTAGAAGCTTTGTATAGGTTATAGAGGAAGGTTGGAGTTATCCTTAGATTTGGATATTTTCTATGAAACAGTATGCACCTCTTAGAGATATAGTATATCTTCCAATTTTCGAGAGTGGAATCACGTAGCAAGAAGTTTAGTTGCTCATCGGTCAGGCTAGAGAGTTATGGTCTTCCTTTCTTCAGCTTATCTTTTAGTGGACTAATATTAGTAAAGAAGTACTTCCTTACCTTTGACATCGGAATCTTCAAAATTTTAGTTATCTCTTTTAACGTGCAATTTACTTTGCTACTTTATGAGGGGTGCTCTTCCCATACCTTAACAACCTAACAAAGTTTATTTCAGATTGTATTCTTGGTTAGTTTTCATTTTACATGATAGATAAATTTGTATATATTTGAAATTTATAATTACTAATTGATTTATTTTTTAATATTTTGATTTATAATAATTCTTTTAGCTAATTAAATTTTAAACTTTTATTGAAAAAAATTAGTTTATCTTTAATACTTATAACATAATGTTGTTTTATAATTAATGGCATGAAATAGATAATTTAATGAAGTTTCTAATGACTTATATGATCATCTATCTAATGTAGAATTTAATATTATAAACAATAAAATTCGATATTTAACACTAATAATGGCAATTTTATATATTTATTTTTTTTCAAATATTATTAAATTAGAAAGATTAGATATTTAATTGTTGGGTGAGTTGCCAATCTCACTCAGGACTTTCTAATAAAGCTTTAAACAAAACTAAGGCCAGGTGAGTGTAGGAAGGGTTGCTGGTTCACCGCATTAGGGGCCAGTCGGCGGGGCTCAATCTGTCAGTTACTACACTCCTCGAGTGCTCTTTGACAAGAATTTCCCTGGATAGATGAGCTACCTGGGGTGGTTTCAGCTTCTTATGTAATAATGAGCAGGATGAAGGTGGTGCTCAGACTTAAAAGTAAGACGATGAAAACTATAGAAGCCAACGATAATGATTTTCCTCCCACACCAAGTTGGGTTAATAAGGTTACCAAAGCGAAAGGACAGAGACAACTATATCAGCAGTGATGGAACATGGTAAGAGTTTTCACCAATCCCCCCTTTAATTGTTTACAAGAAGCATATCTCAGAGAGCTTTGCGAGGGATACTCTTTAGTTCGATAGGCACTTATCTCGTATACATCTCTACAACAAAAAGAAGCGGAATTAAGAAGGTAGTTTTTCGGAGTTTTTTTTCAAGATCACGACTTGCCACGACAACTCACTTCAGACACGTTTACGTCACGACTAAGATTGATGTTTAAATTTTAGTATTAAAAAGTTAATATTTTTAATTTAAATTTTGAGTATAACTCATTAATCATCATTTTTTTAAATAAATATTATTTTTATAGATCATTTTAGAGTTTCTAGAAAAGTAACTGAGTTTGTGAAGCTCCACTTATTTTACATTTGGCATCAGTTGTCTTAAAATAACTCTCTATAAGACATTTTAAGGATAGAAAGCCGAAATGCTACGAGAGTTCTTCATTGTAAAATTTCATCAAGCTAAATAATATGACTTTTTGTAATTTTTCTAATTAAGTATCGTAATACTAATTAGCTGATTCCATTGCTTTTTAGAACATGTCAATAGCAAAGAATATTTCGAAGGATAAATTTTAATAGTGAATTAATCTTATGTAATATACTCTTCTTAATTTCATCCTCGTGTGAAATAATTTTAATTACAACAATTTATGTCATTAATTTTAAAAATAGGAATTTTTTAGCCTCCATTTTTAAAAATAATTTTTTATTGAGAGATCGGGAAGTACTTGACTGCTTTCTTCATTATGACTTATTTCTAAACCTCAACCCTTAGGTAATTTAACCTGTAGATTTATGAATAAACACAAAAATCTAAAGTACTTTAATTTTAGTATACTTTAAGATTACTTGTATGACAATAGGCCTTCTCACAAAACTCACTAATGTATTTACTATCCTTCTATAATTGCTTGAGATATTACCTATGCATTCTTTTTGTTAAGAAATGTATTTATTGTATTCTTTGATAGTCAATTTTGAATGTTCAAATAAAAAAAAATTACTTATCTATAGCTGCCTATTTCATCTTACCTTACTTATTCTCTCTCTTTTATAATTTCTTTTTATCATAATTTAACTTTTCAAAGAAAGAATTGTCAAATTCGTCAAAGGTAGTCACTAGAATTAAATGATTACTCTTTATTATACTAATAGAGCTTATATAATAATCAAAACCCCAAAACCCATTCAGTAGTTTGATTGAGTTTTTGATTGATAAAAGTAGACTATTAGTGCATACTTTATTAGGGTTTTAATAGTATTATATAGGGGTTTAATGCTTAAATATTAGTATTTTAAGTAAGTATAACAAGAGAGTTTTTGATCTTACTAAGTTGATGTTTGATTGTTTCTATTGATTGTTAATTCTCTAAGCTTGGCTTGATAATAGTTGAATATGCAAGTTCTCTGAGACCTCCATTTATTTTATTTTTATCGAGATATTGTTTGATTTTCTGATTAGAATCTCTCACATGCAGCTAAAGTAATTGTTTCTTGGGATGTCGCTCTCTATTATTATTACTGCTAGCCCAGATATCCCAATAAGTGTCTCCATCTCTCCAATCTTCTCTCTCTGGGAAATATCCAGGAGTACCACATACATTACCTAATGCAGAGGCTTGCACTCTTTGAGCTCTGTTGAAATTAAAGATATAAATTCTAAGAGGTTGAAATTTTATCATAATGTACTCTGGCTTCAAGTCTCTATGAACATAGCCAAGCTTGTGAAGCTCTTTCAATAACCTCAACTATTTGTTGCACGATCTAGCCAATTTATCTTTGGCATCTATTGTCATATAAATATTCTCAGTAAGTCATCTCGAGGAGAGCAAGTCTAAATGCAACATGATCTTTTCCAAGTAGTATAGCATCTTGCTAAATAATATACTTAGACTCTCTAATTTTTGCTTGTTGAAGAGCATAATACTAATTATCGAATTCCATTTGGAACTTGTCATCAGCAAGGAAGTAATTGAATGGATATATTTTGTGGGCATATTAGTCATCAGTGATGACTCTTTTCTCTACTTTATCCTCAAGAGTGAGGTAGCTTTCAAGGCAAGAATCTATGTCAATAATTTTTAAGATAGGAATCTTCATCGCCTCAATTCTTGCCATGATTTTATTTATCTCAGAGACAGGAAAGTTCTTGACAGCTTTCTTCATTATGACTTACTTCTATACCTCAACTCTAAGAGACTCGGCAGGATTTCTTCATCTTCTTTTTTATAGGAATCTTTTTCCTGAAGGTTCATGAATAAAGACAAAACTTTGATTGTGCTTTTTCTTTAAGTGCACTTTGAGGTCTCTTCTTTAAGAATATGGCTTCTCACAGAACCCAAAGATATCTTTGCCATCCTTCTTTTAATGTTTTAGATATAACCTAGGCATATAGTTGTGTATATCTCTTAATAGTTTCTTGTAAGATAACTTGTAGAGAAAAACTTTATTGCTTTCTTTGCATTAATAGTATACTTTGGCTTGTAATGATTAATGGTCTATGGAGGGTTGTTTAACCTCCTCCTCAATTTGCACAGCTTCTATGATGACCTCTTGCTTGCTTAATTTATATTTAGATCTCAAAGATAGACTGGTAAAAATTTTCATAAGTAGGCTCCCACTGATTACCAGCGTCTCTGGTCTCTACTTTTTTGGTTGCTGAAATGATAATTTTTATTGGTGTGATTCAAGTGATGCCACTCTTCTCAAAAGGTTAGCGCTCATTTTAGTTTTCTGATATATTTTATTATAATAATGATAAAATCTACCTAGATAAACTATTATAGTAGAGTATAAGACACTATGGTAGATTCTTTGCTGAGAGGTAAGAAAATTAAATAACTATAAAAGACTGTAAGTTGACATATTTTATGAGAATTTTATACGTATTAGTAAATTGTAATACTCCTAATTAAGTTTTGTTTCTCTAGGAAGTCCTAGTTTGAAATTAATTTGGAAGAAAAATTTATTAAACATTTTTTAATTTAATATGCTTCTAATAAAGTTTTAACCTTAAAATTTAACTCCTAATAAAGTTTGAACTTAATTTGTAGGACCTCCTAAAACACTTAAACATTATTAGGAGCAATTTAATTGAGATAGATTGATAAAAATGGAAATCAATCTGTGAAACTTGGAGCAAGTTTTTCAATACTTCTCCGCATATCTTTCAAGGTTGACCTCCAGTTGATCCTCCCTATTTAGTAGTAAGATTTTAATAAACTTAGAATGGATATCCATAATTTTAAAATTCATTAAAATTTATAGAAAGAGGAAGCAAGATGTAGTCTATGAATGATGCAATGAAGAGAATTTAATCTCAAGATTTAATAGGAAAATTTCGAAGTAAAGAACCTCTATAGATGTTTGGTATAGCAAGGTAAGTTCTTAACTAAGATTAATATATACATGATAGTTGGATTGTTCTTACCAACCCAGGAAGAAACTAAAATCTAGTTTTTAAAAGCCTTGCTAAGCGAAGAGAAAAATCATTTAAGACTATTGAAATAAAGATAATAAAGATACTTAGCTACCGTAAAATATCAGTAACAATTCTCTATGATGTTGATATGAGTGATCCGGACGTAATTCTCTAGCTTCTATCAAAGCTACAGCTCTCTAATAAGTTGCCAGAGAGAAACTTCTTCTTTGGTGTTCTTGGAACTCTTAAACCTGAATACTTAAATGAAGTTATTTAAGAAGCTCAAAAGAAACGATACAGTATCTCTCCTGAAGAAAAAGAGAATCAAGGAATAAAAATCAGCGAGACCTGGTTAGAGGAACAGCAGAAGCATACTTTCATCTCTAGTAAGCTTAGTCTTCTAATTTAACAGACAAACCAGGCACTGCTTTAAGCTTGATGAAAGAGCGCAACAAACTAAACAGAGAGAGAAAGTTTCAAGTAAAGCATGAATTGAGTAAGAGACTCTTCAAAGATTTATAAAATCCATTCGAGATGAACATAGATGCAGGAGCTGGCACTAAGAGATGAAATATAGGCCCAAGCAAGCTTTAAGAGGAAGTATAGGAAGAGTAGTCTAATCCCATTATGGGTTAATTTAATATGTGAGCTTCTTCATTCAATTAAATCTATTACTTATTTATAAACAGAAAATCTCCATTCTCTATCACATTCTTTAGTTTTCTCATTGCTGACAATCTTAGAAGCACTCTTAATAAAATCGACTTAATCTATCTTTAAATCATGCATCAGATGGTAGAGCAGCAATTTCTTATAATGACCTTTCAATAGCCCCCAATATAATTAAATTCCATTGAACTAAGGGCTGTAATAAGGAAAATTAAATATAGATGTTATGTTTAGCCTTTCATACTCCTTCCTTGAGTCTTTAATTTTATGATTTGACAAGTTATCAACGAAGCGAATAATCTCTTAGTCAGCGTATTTTTATCTGAGTTATTGTAAGAACTTAATATATTATTCAGTTTTATAGAGCGTGGGTGAATAACATAAGTCTCGAGGCCACTATCTTCACTTATTCCACCAAGAATAGCATGAGTTTACACCTTAACTTTTTAGACATAAACTTCTATATTACTATACCTCTTGTACCAAGACCTTGATATAGAGGTAATGAATGTAAATACAGCTTCATCAGCATGTATGAACTTTATATTATGCTCTTAAGACCTCTGCATTTAATCAAATATATAATTTAAATTAGTCTTATAAAATGGAACATTTTAGTCAATCATTCCCTTAATGCGATTGACTGTCTTGTAAAATATTCCACTCTTTTTATATATGTTAGTTATATATTAAGCAGAGATCTGAAGCTCAGAATATTGGCGATGCAACATCACAGCTCTCTAGGCCAGAGAGAAGTGAGCCCAGTATTTAAGAGTCTTATCATTAATGAGATAATCGACATGATGCTGCTAAAATTTTCGACCTCTCTTAAGCTTATAGTTAAGATGCTATCTCTTTAAATTCAATGCTAATAGACAGCGGGACCTAACAGTTGCAGGAGATTTATGGAGCAGCCTTGCTATAGATGTGTAATTAAGAATAGGTCTGAGTTGATCACCATAGTCATTACAACCATATCGCAATTCAAATAGTCAATCTATATACTCACTGTCATTAACTAATCCAAAATTCGCATATACTCACTTAAATTCCAAATATTGAAACATTGAACCCATACATAAATACTATTATTCCTTAATAAAGTATGCAATAATAGTCTACTTTTATAAATCAAAAACACAATCAAACTACTGAAAGGGTTAGGTTTTGAATGATTAATTACAGGATGAAATACTATGATATGAAGATTTAAACAATCTGAAATGTTTTTTGCTGTAAGATGATGAAGAACGAAACATCATAAAAGGCTGTAAGTTAACAAATTTAAAGAATATATATTACATGTTATAAGAATAAAATTGGTCTAAAGAAGTTTTGATCTTCAGATTGCCGTTTAAATCAAGTTTTAACTTTATTTAAGGTATAGTTAATAGAGAGATAAAACTATGATAAGGGTGATATAGAAAATATTTCGAGTCATTTCAATATTTTATTATCAATAATAATTTTAACTTGAGACTTTGAATTCTTTATCTTACTTATTTTTAAACTTTGTCATTATATTCTCGCTTTAAGTTGTTTACTTTATTCGTCTTCAAATCTCATTTACCATCATCAATGCTTTCAATATTATTTTTAAATTTCCTCTCACAATTATACTCTTTTTCTATAAATTGTTTCTTTTAACATTCACTCGTTTTAAGGCCAGTTTAACTTTTTCTTGCGGCTTCCTATTTCATAGTTGATCGAGACAATTGAATTCGTTTTAGTTACATTTTCCATAAATCTATATAAAGTAAGGCTTAATTTTAAATAGAATTTAATGTGCCAAAAAGTGATTCTAGAGAAAAAATGTGTAGATAAGACCTTATTAAAGTGCCAAAAAGATTGATGTTCGAAAATCAGATAGAAGTTGGTTAGATATAAATTAGAAATTAACCATGTATATCGAAGTAGCTAAAGTTAACCAAATTGAGGGTAATCAATAAACACGGCATGAAATATTTTAACCAGCATGCAAAAGAATTATTCTTAGTATTGAGCTATTCTCAATAACGATTCAAACTGAACATAATATATTTATTACTAAAGTCTATGCTTTAAAATCGAGAGCAAATTAAGTTGAAAAAGAATAGGTGAACTTAATATTTAGAATACTTAAAGAAAAGAACAATATCAAAATTAGGAAATGACAAATAGAATGAGATAGTATGCATTTTCACTTACTTTAAATTTATCACATCTCGAATCTCTTCATAGTTGAACTTTTTATTATATTTATATTATTTCTATTGCTTCTATATATTTATATTGACTAAAAAAATATTTATAAAATTTTCATAAACAATTCTTTAAATGTTTATTAATAATTTTTCTAACTATTTATGCTTATAAGTAAATATTAACTTTAAAATTTAATTCATAATAAAGTACGTATATAATATGATAAACCTTACTAAAAATTAATCATTAAATTGTGGAATTTGATTGATATAAATGATAATCAATATGTGAAGCATGGTAAAAGCATCTAAAACCTTCTTTGTATATCTTCCCTAAAGCCCGCCGAACTACAGGCTTGCATTCCTAATTAGATGTAAGGTTTTAAAAAAATAAGAATTGATATTAATGATCGCCATCTTTATAAACATTCTTACAAAGATGTAGACTAAAGGAAATATTTGGAGAATATCATTAACATAACTCCCTTAAATTAAAGAAATATAGATTTAATTTTTATAAAAAATTAAGATTTTAAATCAAAAACATTAGGGACTTAAATGGTTTAGAGAAATTTGCATTTCATAAATTTTTATTTATATTACGATTTTTTTGAAATAAAGTGAATTGTATTTTATAATTAATTAATAATAAACAAAAATGAAATTGATCAGACGCAGAAATTGACTGTGCACTCAAATATAATGTAAGTTACAAAAAAGATATCTTTAAATTTTATTTTTTAGTGGCCCTGCCTGGTAAAATTGGAGACGTCAACGGAGAGGTGGTTCACGAGGTCACACAGAGAGGTAAGCAAGGAGGTAAAATATTTTCTGACGATGATGATGAAGACGACGATGAAGAAGATGAAACTGTTTTTTTTTAGATATACATTTTCTAAAAGACTAATACTATTTGTAATTACAACTATTTAATTTATAATTTAAATTCAGCTTATTTCAAATAAATCTTGATTAAAATTAGAAATAATCTTTTGTTACTACGAAGCTTAAGAAAATCAAAATAAAAAAATATCTTAAAAGAACTTTAATTCTAAAGAAATGTATAGTAAAGTGTATCTTGCTTGATAATATTAAATAAAGTGAATAATAAAAAAAATTATGTTTGAAGAATTTTAATTTAATAACCATTATAATTCTATTTTAATGCTTAGGGTAAATTGAGAATTTTATATGGATTTCTTTTTGGTTTAAGGTTTGGTTTATTTTTAATTATTAATGGATTTTCTTTGGCTTACAGGTGGGTTTTCATTGGCTTACAGGTGGGTTTTCTTTGGCTTACAGGTGGGTTTTCTTTGGCTTACAGGTGGGTTTTCTTTGGCTTACAGGTGGGTTTTCTTTGGCTTACAGGTGGGTTTTCTGTTGGCTTACAGGTGGGTTTTTCGTTGGCTTACAAGGTTGGTTTTCGTTGGCTTACAGGTGTGTTTTCTTTTGCTTAAAGGTGGGGTTTCGTTTTGCTTAGCAGGGTGGGTTTTTCGTTGGCTTACAGGGTGGGTTTTCGTTTGGCTTACAGGTGGTTTTTCTTTGGCTTGCAGGTGTGTTGTCTTTGGGCTTAAAGGTGGTTATTCTTTGGCTTACAGGTGGGGTTTCTTTGGCTTACAGGTGGGTTTTCGTTGGCTTACAGGTGGGTTTTCGTTGGCTTACAGGTGGGTTTTCGTTGGCTTACAGGTGGGTTTTCTTTGGCTTACAGGTGGGTTTTCTTTGGCTTACAGGTGGGTTTTCTTTGGCTTACAGGTGGGTTTGATGCGGCGTTTAGAGTACAGGGCGGTTTGTTTTCTTCGTGCAGATTGAGTGAAAGCAGTTTAAAAATAAAAAGTAAATTAAAATAAAGAAAAGGATTGAGTGACATTTTGGCTTAAAAAGGGTTTCCAATTAAGAAAAGGGTGTTGAAAATAAAAGAAAAAAATAAAAAAAAAAATAAAAAAAAAAAAAAAAAAAAAAAAAGGAAAAAAAAGCCCCAAAAACAATGAAAAAACGACAAAAAAAATAAAAAAAAAAATAAAAAATCTAATTTTGCCATACCGAATTTCAAAAAATAATTTTCATAAAAAAAAATCTAAAAAAGTTTAAAATAAAAAAAAAAAAGTATTACTGTGACCTACCCAAGAAAGTACCTAAAAATGAAGAGAATTTTACGGAGAAGATTAGTTAGAAAAGAAAATAAAAAAAAAATAAAAAATACGGTCCAGAGGATCTTCCGGAGATAAAAGGTCCAAAAACATAATGAAAATCGAAATCTAGGGTACCCAGGCCGCGGCAAAAATTTTTAGATCTCGGGAGTAGTCAGATCGTAAAATATGGATTGCGGAAAAAAAAGAAAAAAAGAAAAAAAAAAGAAGTACCTCGTTCCTCAGACTTCTAAAAAAAAAAAAAAAAGAAAAAGGTTTCCCCCACACTCCCCCCCTACCCCTTCTCACCCTTCTCCCGTACCCGGCAGATCTTCGATCCAACCCGTGTTTTTCAAAAAAAAGTTATGCCAAAGTGAAAAAAATATTTCGATTATATAAATAATGTTTTTATATAATAAAATTTTTTTTACTATTTTTAATATATATGTTGGGTTAATTTTTTATAGTAAATTTTTTTTTTATCAGATCACCCAGAGACAAGGGGGTCCCAAAACCCAAATGAAAGCCAAAAAAAACAGATTTCATTTTATATAGTAAATTCTTATTTTTATATAAGAAAACCCCAAAACCAAGATGAAAACCCAGATGAAAACCCAATGAAAACCCAATGAAAATCCAATAAAAACCCAATGAAAACACAATGAAAACCCTACGAATATTTATGAAAACCCTATGAAAACACAATGAAAACCCTACGAATAATTATTAAAACCCAATTAATATTTATGAAAACTCAATAAATCATTATGAAAACCCAATGAATCCTTATGAAAACCCAATGAATATTTATGAAAGGCCAATGAAAACCCTCATGTTTTTGGCTTTGGCTTTGGGGTTTTGGGTAATAGGGGTCTCTGGGTTTTCTAGATAAAAT